>LXGT01000076.1:0-103561 GCA_001640655.1 Endoconidiophora laricicola | reverse complement strand
TGTTTGAGGAGGAGAGACTCAACAATCTACATTACTCACTAAGTACAAAAATATGCTACAGTAACCGATCCGCGACGAACCTGGCCCTATGTGCAAGGTACCCCGCCCGTCACTTCGAACGCACCCGTTCTCCAGCAAAGAGGATACAAGGAAACATCACCTTCTCCTCCGGTCACAGTCCAAACCTACAGATGCGTGGATCTACTCTGATGGCTCTAAACTCAGCGATGGAAAGGTTGGAGCGGCATTCGTGCTGTGCCATCCGGACGAGAGAACTGGGATGACAACCGGAGACTGCCACAAAAGTCCAAAGTACAGAACGCCAAGCAGAATGCCTAATGCGGACGCTGATCTGCAGTGTTGGTATATATAATAAGATAATCAACTAATACCACATCAGACAACACCCTGTGTTTGACAGCGCCCTAAGGGTGTATCATTTCAAGTCAAGGGAAAGTACTCTGTAAGAGCTATTTGGAGTTTTGAGGTGGAGGTCTCCATAAACTTGTTTTATACTGTTCCGGGGATCCGGACCGGTCGTTTGACACTGCTGATGCTGCTTCTATGCAAAGGCCACTCTTAGCCTTCTGCTACCAGGGTTCTGTTTATTGAGTCAGGCAGCGCGCCTCAACGTCATCTCTTGGTTGTACTTGGTCTCCCTAAATCTCAAACTGCCTAATGTATATATTGAACATGATAAAGAATACCAATTCTTACAACGAAAGTAGCTTTTTCTTTTAAATTTCTTTTATATTGTAGATTAAATTAATATCAAAACGTGGGTATTATATAAACAAGGACTTCCTTCCTCTTCTCTTCTATCAAGTTCTCCTCACACCAACCAAACGGATATTCGTCCATATAGCTCTAAGTTAGATTTCTTTCCATATTTATTTTGTTTGTCTTCTTGACAGAAATCCTAATCACATGACTGAACAACCCGCAGCAGCCGTCATTGGCGCCAAGCCACCTGCTAGATTGACCAGGTTGTAGCCGGTAATAGCCGTCTCGATAGCATCAAACAGTTGCGCCTTGGAGAAGTCAGCGCCGTCCAGGCCGGTGGTTCCGTCCTTCTTGACGACGTTGGACGGGATGCCGGCAAGACTGAGCGACTCGGTCACGTCAGAGTGGATGTCGGCGTTGACTTGGAAGAAGGCGACTTTGTCTTCGACCATGACGAAGAATTCGTCCTTGACCCATGGGTTCAGGGCAACATACTGGAGATTTGGGGGTTAGCACAGAACTAGGAGGATGACATCGTAATGATACTAAAGGAAAGGTTTCTCGGCTTACAGTCACGTGATACCGGCCGTTGAGCATTTCTAGCAAGCGATCTAGCATGGGATATTCATTCTTCAACAACCACATGATCTTCTTTCTGCCATGAAGGATGACAAAGGTCTTGTTCATGCCCTGGGCGAGATGGAAGCCGCCGACCTTTTTTATAGACTTTTCTGTGTTGACCGGTAGCGTCTCCTTGAACCCGCAATCGCCGTTTGGCATGACGAAAAACAGGCTGTTATCTTCGCCAATAGACGCGGAGATTATGGGCCAGTTTGACTTGAAAGAAGATAGCTTACGTGTCAGCCAGGCGTACGGCCCAGGGTCGTAGTATTCGTTGAACGACATGGAGGAGCCTACAGGGTTAGTATAATGTGTAATATCACATGTATGTTTGCCATCAGCACTTACTGTATGTGTGGTCGCCGTCATCGGTGCTAAAGTACATGAACCATCGGCCTTCGTTATCCAGCACAGCAGTTCGCAATGCCTTGACATCAGATAGTTGTAGGGCCATGGCCGTTGGGATTCTGCTCCTGTGATTGGCTGTTAGCTAGGAATAACAACTACTTACAGTGTAAGCGGCCTCAAACGACTTACTGGTCGACCTTGCGCGGCGTCCCGAGAATAAATGACCCGTTAGATGGGCCAAACATAAAGAAGACGCTGCTTTTAACGCCACCCATCTCGATTTGCTGCTGAATTTTTTGCTTTCTGATCTGGGTGTTGACAGTCTTCTTGCTTCTATACGAAGGTGTATAGGCCGAGGCAGTAGAGCCTGAGCGAGACGGTTTCTTGTAGTGTCCTTTGAATCTCTCGGCAGCTGAAGGAGTAGATTTGCCTAGATCGTTCAGAGGCGGAAGTGTTCGAGTGCTCTTACTTCGTTTGACAGCGGCGGCGACAAAAGAAACAGGCCTTGACGGAAGCAGAAAGAGGGACGAGGATGTGTGGCGTTTATGACCACGAGACTTTGTCCTATCCGAGTTTTCTTTGGTGGCTGACGCACAAGTGATATCGTCGTCTTCGTCAAGTATGAAGAAACTGCCGAGGTCTCCGTGTCGTGGGGTTACCGGGGTTAGCGGCTCGACAACCAAGGAAGGTGGACAGATGCTGGCAGTTGGAGAGAAAGAGGTATCGTTGCTGCTGCTACTAGCAGTAGTGATGAAGCTGAAGCTGAGACTGTTGCGGAAACTGCTGCGAACACTGTTTCTACGAGAAGGAAGCGAAGCTCTAGACGGAAGGGAAGGCCAAAGAGAAGAAATCGGCATGAGGAAGATGAAAAGACCAACTTGGAGCGGACTTCCAGCTAGCTATGTATAAAGAGAAGAAATAAACGAGGAGGATGAGAAGGCTTATTATTCCCTGACCTGTGAAGATAAAGAGAGATAGGAGTGCTGAGAATTGATAGATGTCTTTTTTTATTTTTATCTTATTTTTAGCTCAGCTCAGCTCAGCTCAGCTCTAGCCCAGGTCTAATAGACCCAAGCAGACAAGAAGGGGAGGTGGGGGGCAGATAATACAGAAGAACAAGAAGAAGACGGCGGTTACTAATTACGAGTAGCAGCAAGCGGGGAAAAGATGCTGCGAGCTGCTCTTTGAGAAAAAGAGGCCAGTTTAAGATAGTTTGACAGGTTGCCTATATTAGAGAATGATTGTGAGGGTCCGTAAGTTGTAGAGAAGCAACGAGTGACTTGGAAGAAAGATATATATATCGATGAAGATGGAGAAAGGGTGCAAAAGAGCGTGAAAAGCGAGAGTAAGATATAGTTAGTGTAAAGGAAAGTATAAAGGGAAGGATAGGTGAAGGCAAACTTTGTTAACACAAGAAATATTATATACGTGACTTTATTGGCGGTTTTGATTTTATTTTAAACCTATATTAAAGAAGCAATAGATCCTCTGGAAAACCCGGGAACCAGAAGATAAGTGCCAATCTTAAAAAAGGCCATCCGTCCTCTTATATCTCCTCTACTTAGTATATTCATAACTCTCTTAGATACGTGGGAAACACAACAGACTCAGCTTCTTCTGTTCCTCCTAGTTTCAGTTTTAGTTTTCTATGGAGATCCTCATAAGAACGGAACAAAGTCAGATGTGAAAAGACTAAGAACGAGTTATTGTAAAGGGCTTTATTTTTGTTTTGATTCCTTCCGGAAACCTATTCTAGTTGTCCCTTTTTGTGATATTCCTTCTCTTTGTTCTTCCCTTTTTTTTGTCACATAAACGACGAAGAAACTGCCCAACTCGTACTAGTTCGTGAACAAACAAAGACAACAATAGGGGCGTTTGTTTCTTTGGTCCAGTTCTGTTTAAGAATCTTCAAAAGAACTCGGTCGAGTTCCTAGTTGTGTTTTCGTTTCTGTCATACCTAAAAAAGAGGCGTTCTTTCATTTCCACGCTGAAGATGGAACAGAAAACATGGTTTTGTTGTTCTTCCAAGGGCTAACAAGCAGCAAAGAAAAAAAAAAAAAGACTTGTATCTCTAGGTTTCTAAAAGACTCGATCATACAAGGACATGGTAGGGAAGCTCGCAAGGGGCCGGCCTTGGTATCTCTTTTCTGGCGGTCCTCCCGGGTCCCCTGTGCTCCCTCGTCATGTCTAATCTACACTCAAATAGATGTTTCATCTTGGCTAGAGTATGTCCTGGTCAATATCATAAAACCAAAAAAAATAATAAGTAAGAAGGTATATAAAATTTTAAGTGCCAAACTAGACTAGCTTGACGAGTGACCTAGTTTTGCCTCCGTCTTCCGTCACAAAAAGGATTGTATGACAAGGGTAATGAGTACGGACTAGGGAAGGGACTCTAGTCTAGATACTCGAACCATTGACAGCTTACCTCGCTCTCGTATGGGATATTCTTCTTTTTTTCTGTCTTTTCCCCCCGTTCACCAGAATCAAGGCGTTGTTGGGTGAGTATCACACTATAGATAGAAATGAAACAGTAAGACATCTTTCAATAGTAGTAGAAGGAAACAAAGGAGCAGACAAAGAAGCCTTTGAAGTCTGAAGAAAGCAAGGTATAAGATAAAATAAAAAAATAATAAAAAATAAAAAAAGACAGGTGTCTGTCAGGATAAGATCGAGCAACAACCTGGAACGATCTAGCCCAGGACCAGGTAACCAATATATGTATCTCTCTAGCTCTCTCTAGCTCTCTCTAGCACTTTGCCTTTTTCTCTCGACGATGCTCTGGGAGAGAGGGAGGATATAGCCGTATCTGTGCGTCCGTGGTTCTACCACTGTTCTTTACTGCCAGCGCATAACTGTCCGTTCTCACTACCACCATGCATCGAATTACACACATGTACATCATACCGCGATTCCCGGTACATGTCACTGTAGACAGATGACCTTCCTACCTAACGTCTGAATCAAAGATTCTGGTGTAATGTTTATTTCTTTTAGATAGCAGTAATTATATATATGGACGAAGAAAGAGAATACAAAGTACTAGTAGCTTCTCATCCTATATGTCTAAATTACAGTACTAACTAACCCGTTTTCGGTCCTTTGATGCGCATGTTAAGGTGTGAGTGTGCTTCTCCTTCTCCATATATATTCTCCCCTTTTTATTTTTTTATTTTTTTTAATTTTTTTCTCTTTTATTTTTGATTTTTACTTCTTTTTCTTCTTATCGTTCAATTAGCAAGCAAATATAACAAAAAAAGCCAGCTGTGTACCAGAGAAAATGAGAATGACGGCTCACACTTGGCCGCAGAGCTGCGGCCTGCGAAAATCGGAGGATCAACTCGCTTTCTTCTTCTGTAAATGATTGATTGCCCAAGTGGCGCATGAGCTAAATGAAATTTCCCACCTTTAGCACTAAGACAAGAAATCCCGATTTCTTCCTCTCTCTCTCTACACCTTGACAGGAAACCATTTGTAAGCTGACTCAGCAAATTTCCTCCTGTCGTTAATTGTGGATCCACCTTACTTCTTCATTCCGTTTGTATTCTTTTCTTTTGTTGCCTCTTTATGGTGAAATTCTTCCCCTTTTGTTCTAGAACACGACAAAGAACAAACTAAAGCGCTGACTGGGGTTGAAACCACTCGTTCAAACCCTATGTTTCCAATATATAGTCATCAAGTTAGAAAAGTACCAAGTTAAACTGTCGTACTTTGCTACTATATGTGAACATAATCGATCGCTGGCGATCATTTTATCAGTTCATGTCAAGTCAAACAAAACCCTCCCAAGTAAGAAAAGAAAGAAAAAGTGAAAGGTTTCCACTGAGGACCTTGTGTCTGTGAGACTTTTGATCATTTTCCGATTCCAAGTCAAAGGCTTTCAACTCGCCGCTACCTCTCCCTGTTTTTTACCTCTTTTTTTTCTTGTTCAACAATCTTATTCAGTTTCTAGAACTATGAAAATACTGCGTTTTGTTTTCTGCTATTTTGACATATATGATGCATCACTTTCACGAGCAACCTTTTTTTCTTCTTTTGGTTAGTTTTCCTTCATTCAGAATATGTACGACAAAAGGAGACATCATTTTGGTCATATTTCACAAGCTTTCTTCCCATGTCTGTTGAAGAACAACTATCCTCAATGAGAAGCAGGTTTTTTCTAATATTTTTTTGTAGAAAATGTTATTTATTCTTGATTCATTCATCATGGGATTCCTTTTTATATCCCAGAGAGCATAGCTTCTTTTATTTGATCACTACTTCCAACTTCAAAACCGATGAACGCCTTTGTACACACTATTAACTACCGCCCCTTGATATTCTTCATGTTTCTTGATTCCATATCACTGTCCAATCCACGGCATTCCACCATAGGCAGCAGATAATATCAAATTACGACGAGTAACATTCCGAGCACATTGGAAGAGGTAATCTAGTAGCGCTTCTCGCGCAGGGTATCGGCGTACTCGTCTAGAGGAGAGCGGACCAGCTTGGTCTCCTTCCACAGATCGGGGGTTAGGAAACCGTAGGTGTTGGAGACAGCAGAGAAGGTAGCCTTCAGGGTGTTCTCCAGAGTCTTGGTCGAACCGGAAGAGGAAGTGTAGGCATCCTCAACACCAGCTAGTTGGAGGAAACGCTTGACAGCGGGTGAGGCAACCAGACCGGTACCACGGGGAGCTGGAATAAGCTAGGAGAAGAGGAAAAAGTAATGTTAGTAGTGATTTCTTCGCTTTGAGATTTTGGAAGAATGGATATAGCTGGCTACTTACACGGACGGAGACAGAACCACACTTGCCGGACTCCTTGCAGGGCAGAGAGTGGGGAGCACCCAGGTTGGTACCCCAGTAACCGCGACGGACGGGAATGACGGAGAGCTTAGCAATGATGATAGCGGCGCGGATGGCAGTGGCAACCTCCTTGGAGGTCTTGATACCCAGACCGACGTGGCCTTCAGAGTCACCGATGATGACAATGGCCTTGAAACGGGTGCGCTGACCGGCACGAGTCTGCTTCTGGACGGGCTTGATCTATATATGGGAAAGATAGTTTATGTTAGAGGGGTTGTTACTTTCGCTAGTGATATTTCGAGTGAGTGACGAAGTTGGGGGATAAAGTTGGGACAGAGTTGGGGGGTTTCGAATTGGTGCTTCGAATTGACGCCGTCTCTCCTATCGTATCAATTTGGGCTTGCAATGTCGTTCGCTTGTGGGGTTGTTGTCTGTGAGATAGTGCAATGCGTTTCAGAGTTATCGTTGACATATGTGTTCCGTTCGTTGGTTGAGTATATAAAAGAAATGCGTATTATCATTTCGTGATTCGACTACTTCCAGCACTTCCATATTTGTCGTCGACGTTCGTTGATATTGTCGTCTTGTTCAAGCACATAACAAAAGAGAAAAAAACTAACCTTCATGACCTCATCCTTTAGCTTGGGCAGGAAGTTGTCGACAATCTGGTACTCCTTGATGGGTAGAGAGTGCAGGTAGATCTCCTCCATGCTGGTGATCTTGCCAGCCTTGACAAGACGGCCCAGCTTGGTGACGGGCTGCCACTCCTTCTCCTCGTTCTTGTTGCCACCACGACGGCCACGACCACGGCCACGGCCACGGCCGCGATCACCACCACGAGAACCAAAGCCACCACGGGCACCACCAGCAGCAGGAGCAGCACGATCAGCCATTTTGAATGATTTGTGTAATTCTTGTTTAGAAAGAAGGAAAAGAAGAAGAAGAGGCAAAGTGGAACTTCTTTCAAACCAAAATTGAGAGAGGAAGAGATTGCTTAGAGAGTGAAGGAGGCTTCGTCTCGGCGGGCGTTGAAAATAATTGTGGGCCTAATTGTACTTTTCTGGGTCTTTCTCGCGGGGCTCACAAGCAATTTTGCACACAAAATTTGCTGACTTTCCGTGTCCATTTGTTAGTCAAAGTGTGGCGTTGAGCAGTTTAAGAGATAGCCCATGAGCCCTAATCCAGATCCACATGAGAAGTCGACAATTTCCTAATTTGGACATAGTAGTGTGGCGTTAATACCTAGCAATGGGGCGTTGAGGAGCACGGTGAGTTGACCGATTATATATATAGCTCTTGCAGAAACATATTCAATGATCCATTTAAGGATCTAACGAAATATTTTCCATACGTCATGCTGTTTATTCTTCAAGACATGTGGCGATGCATAATTCTTAGAGAAATATTCATAAAATTACAGTAAGAGGAAAGAAAAGATATGCGCTTCTAGTTGTAGATAGTAAAACAAAGGGAAAAAAAGCATGCGTACGACAAGAGATTTGAGGATCCAATAAGTACAAGATGTGAAGTTTAGGGCATTTTGCACTTGATTTTATATGCAAGGCCACCCAGAAGAAATGACGAAGAAAAGCAAAGTAGTAATTGAGGTACAAGTGACGAGGGAGTGTGAGTTATGATTGGGGAGTATTTATACCTACATTGTAAGGTATTTGAATCTGATAGTGACGATATATCAGACAGACTCAAGCATGGCTTTATCTAGCATTGTAAGCTATGAGCTTTCGGGCTTCTTCTCAGCCTCGGCTTCGGCTGTCTTGACAATTAGGCCCTCTTCAGGCTTGATGCGCTGCGCATACTCGCTATAGTCGCAAGTTAGTGTTGTATATCAAGACTGGAATGGGAGTACGCCGTGAAGCGACAAGAATCAAACTTACGTCCAGCTACCGTCGTATACACGGTGAGATTCAGGAGAACCGAAGCCAGAAATCTCGAGAGCCGTGTCTAACACACAGGCCGTGACACCGCTGCCACATGAAGCCACGATTGGCTTCGCGGGATCAACGCCCTTGGCCTCAAACAGCTTCTTCAACGCCTCGGGTTCGAGAAATTTCTTAGTGGCCGGATCCAGAACATCGCCAAAGGGAATGTTGATGGATCCCGGCATGTGGCCCGAGGCCATGCCGGCTCTGGGCTCGGCGGCCTTACCTGACCAACGGCCAGCACCACGGGCATCGATGATCTGCATGTCGGCCGTCTCAGCGCCCTGCTTGCCGTGCTCAGCGACGATCTGCTTGATATTCTCAAAGCTGGCCACCTTGGCCTCGTTCAGCTTGGGAATTGGATACGTGCACACGTCGACAGGGTAGAACTCGCCCGATTCGGTAGGAAGGTTCTCCTGGATATACTGCTTAAAATTGTTCAAGATGTGCACCTTGGGGTGTCCAAAGACGCGCAGCGTCCATGCCACGCGCGGGGCGCTGAAGATGCCCAGCTCCTTAGTGTCGTAAACCACAACGGTATCGTCGATACGAATGCCTAGCTCACTCATAGTGGTGGCCAGCTCCTTGGGCGATGGCAACATATGCGGATACTCGCTGTGCTTCTCGACGACCTTGTCGATATCGAAGAAGCGCGCCTTGGGAATGCGCTGCTCCAGGAACACATCGAGGCCCTTACGGCCGTCATTGGGCAGGAACCACGCGGCGCACAGCGGGATGACGCGGGATTCGGCGCTGACTGGCGATGTCGGGTTCTTCTTGAGCGCTTCTGAGAGCTCCTTGGGCGACACGAGGTACGATGAGAACGAGCGCCGGCTGGCAGCATTAGCGTTGGCCGTCGAGAGGTTCATGGCAGCTGCGAGGATGTGTGGTGATGATGATGGGCGGGGAGTAGAGGAAATAGTATTTTTGGTGCTAGTCGTCGGGACGGTTCGAGAGAGAGCAAGATGGCTGAATCCGAGGCTGCTACGGCCTCTGGAAACGATGCTGAGCAACATGTTGGTTTGATGGTGCTGTTGTGTTGTGTCGTATCTGCTGACTGTGGCGCGATAAGAAGAGGGTATGATTAGGCGAATGAGAGAAAAGAAACTCCAAAAGATTTGTTCGGCTGGAGTGGAGGGGCGGGCACTTTGACTTAAGTTAAGAACACCAAGAAAGGAAGAAAAAATTGTACTTTGTTCCTATGCAATGGGAAGTCGATTGTTTGCTTAGCATCGGAAAGCTGAACGAACAGGTTTTTCTCTTATTTCCCTTCCTTGCTTGACTGCAAAACACCTTGTAGTATTTCAGCGGGAATCTAAACTATCTTATCGTAGGCGCTTCGAACTTGTGGGGTGTCGCATTATTCGATCTATTTTACGTTTGACAATCGATTTTGAACGAATTTCTCCCGGTTTACAATGAATTAAGACAATGACGATTCATAATATGTTAATGTAGAAGAACATATATTGGAACGCTGGCAATTGTGGACAAGCTTCAAAATCAATTGTTTTCGTGATTTTTTCCGAGCTGGAGCAAATCTTCCTAATACTATTACTTTGGAACGGCTCCACTTCCAGATAAGAGAACCCTAGTGTACAACCCTAATGACACACGTAATAGATGAGAAAGGCTTTATATTAGATTCGGTATATAAATGTAGATGATTCCATAGAAGACATAGACTAGTCATTACAAGTATTGTTTCCCTTGATGATGTGTTCTAGTGGTGGAAGGTCGTCATCGTCGTCGTCACTAAGCACTATAATCGACACCCGCTTAGAAGCCGCCTTTGGTATTATAGTTGAACTAGTAGCAGTAATATCCGCTTTTGAATACAATGGCTCAGGCGGCGAGCTGCTTAGGAAAATGTCCATGCTGGCCTGACGCATCGAAGGCGGCTGAACGATGCGTTTCCCGGACAGCGCATCAGTGCAGGGCACGTTTTTAAATGGCGGTGGCGGCGGACGGCTGATAGAGCTAGGCCTGAAGGTTGACGAGTCTTTTTGGGCGCGCGGGGGACTTGACTCGATGTTTTGTATGGACATGGTATCAGCAGATAACGTATTATTTCGGCGCGACAGAGGCACTGCGACATCGGGGCTGGAATCTATAAAGATCAGCGCACGTGACCCACATGACTGTTCTGGAGTCTTTGACCGCTGGACACGGGGCGGGGATTTCTGTCTTCTCGTCAAAGGGAAGTCAAAATCGAAGTCAATATCGGGATAATCTGTGACAAGGCCGACGAGTGGTGGAGAAGTGACAGGCGGCGGTATAGCTGGCTTTGATGTAGTACATATCAGGTCCTTTTTGTCGTCCTCGTTCTCGTCCTCGTCTTCGAAGTCGGAAAAGAACGATGGTGTCGGCCTCGGAGCGATTTTGGTCGCCTTGGCGATGGTGGCGGGGTGGGCGGATTTTGCCGTGCCGGGTTTGACACTAGAGCCGGCAGCATCCCAAGGATTTAAAGGCACAGATGCAGGAGTAGGTGTTTTGCTTGGCTTACGGCGCCGTGTTGTAGAGATAGTAGAAGAGGATGCCCGAGCTTTGGATGGAGACGACGGCGCTTCAACAATAGATCGGATCTTGCGCGGCGAACTGGATAACGTGACCCAGTCGGTAATGATGTTCTGCGACGATGGTAGAGGCGGCAACTGCGGCGTTTTCGAACGCGCTGACCTCGCCTGCTTAGCTGCTGCGGCCTTGCGAGCCTTTTCCCCCTTGCGCTGCAACGTTTCTGCGAATTCTCCCGAGGCCCGCGGTGCGCCTAGCCGCACAACCAACTCGGGGACCCAGCCTAGGGTTGCGACTGCCGGATCGTACGAGTGGATTGGCTTGTCGTCGGCCGGGCCGACGATAGCAAACTCATCATCGCTGTTGGTGGCCAGGCCGTCGCGCGTATTAATCACCTCTTCTTCGGTTTCCTGAGATATGTCGAGGCCAACGACCTCCAGCGGCACGTACTCGACCCGCAGTTCTGGAATACAGTCGGTGCTCTCGTGCTGGCGACGCGACTTAACGCGCTTGACGAGACGCGCCTCGGCCTGCTTGCGCTCTTCGGGGGACATGTCAACGTCTTTGGACAGCGCTAGCAACTGTTGGACTAGGAGGCACGGGCTGATGACGCGGATTAGCTTGAGAGCGCCGCCTAGGGAGGCCCAGTCAAAGAACTCGAGCGTCAGGCGGCGCATCTCAGTGACAACTATAGGCTTGCTCCATTCTGATGGCGATAACTGTGCCAGGCGGTCAATCCGCGCGGCCGACGATACGACGGGGTGCGTGTAGTATCGCAATATCTCCATGTTAGGGAATGAGGCCGGCAGCGTCAGCGACTTGTGCTTCTGCTTGAAGAAGCGACTCTCGTTAGTTGTTAGTTCGTGCTGTAGTTTCTCACGCCATCTTCGGATGCCGTCGGCGTCTGTGGTCTTGAGTTTGCACAGAGTCTGCCCAAAACCAGCTCGGGCTGCCTCGCTGGCCACCTTGACGCCGCAATTCTCAACGCCGTCGGGATCGTAGTCGCCACCGCTCAGCATGGCAATCAATACCATGCCTTCGCGATCTAGTTGGTGCTGCTGCTGAATGCGCTCGGCTCGATGTGACACCAGATGCGTTGGCTGGCCGGCCTTGTCGGACCGCGAGAAGCGTAACGTGTGCGAGCACCCAAACATGATGGTGTCGACATCTTCGCTTAGTACGGCATCGACAATGCCGCGTTGCTGCATCAGCGCGCATTCAGCCTCAGCCTCGCCGGGTGCGTCATGAGATAGCAACCCAAACATCTGGATAACGCGCTTGGCCTGTGCTGTAGCCGCGCTACCCGACTCACTACGCGCTGAACGCTTATTGCGCTTGATCTTAGGTTTGTTGGGTCCGTCAAACACGAAGATCGGCTCAATGGCTAGTGTCAGCAGCCGCGCCAGACGATAAAAGAGGGTGCGGATTTCTGGACTAAAGCCGCCCTGTGCGCTACGTAACTGGAACATCCAAATGGAGATGTCAACGGCGATGCGGATTGGTTTGCCAGTCCGCTCGAGATGGTCCATAGCTAGCTTGGCAAGGGCCACAATTTCGCCGCAGCTACGCAATTCCTCGTTAAGTCTATAGAAGGGAGGTTAGCAAGGTTTGAATGAGATGTCCGTCTTCACACCGAACGGTCACATACCCTTTGATGCCCATGATGAGCCTACCTCGATACTGCTGAGATAAGGAAAAGAAGATAGTCTCGGCTAATATTGCGTCCTGAGGGAAAGATACTACTTGGAATCATAGAAGTCTGGTGAAAACATAGTTTTTTTTTTTTTTCAAGCAACGGTTGACGCTGAGTATCGCGACTAGTGATAGACCCTACCTAGGGTAGAGAGACGAGCCTACGGAAAATACGCGTAAACACGACTTTTGTTCAGACGACAATAATCACGGTAACTGATTTGCACTGCATAAAGAAGCATGTCAGTTTCCAGTAGGTATAATTTATAAGTATATTATTAGCAACAAGATAGTTGCAGCTGTGTATATTCGCTTTTGGGTCGCCTTTTTGTTGAAATCGCCAGGGATGTTTCGCTTCATGCAATACCCCGCTATTCAATTAACAAGTATTCATGCATATCGCTATATCCGCGTTATGCATCTAGAAGCTATATTTACAGCAACGTCATATTTCAGAGAGCTCCATCACAACTATCACAAAAGCTCAACCCAAAGAGAGTTGGCTGTTCTAGTTGCTGTCATATTCTGAATATTGGGATTCTCTCCTTTACTCGATAATGGCTTCGACGACTCTCGGACTTCCGCATCGCTCTATCACCAGCATTCGCGGCGGCAGTGGCTCCGATCGAGCAAACCCTTCGACTCCTAGTCGGGCTTCGGCAGCCACATTTAGCTCGCCATCGACTCTGCGAGCGGAAGAGGATATCGTAATCATTGAGATTGGCTCCCGCTTTGTGCGGGTAGGCTTTGCCGGCGACAATGTGCCCAAGGCGCGGCTACAGCTGGGGCCCGACCAGCAGCGGCGAGTCGGCGACTTCCGGCGCTTCATGCCAGGTTATCATGATACATGGCGGAAGCGGCCGACGGGTAAGGATTGGGGCACCGACCACGAGTTGTGGCAGTACGATCTACGGGAGTCAGACCTAGGTCTTGTTCAGGACAAATTCGACCGGATATTACGCGATGCGTTTTCTCGGTACGTGGAACAGAGGGAGATATGGATGCAACTACTTCTTCACTTACTAAAGTCTACTATATTGACAATTACTGACCACGGCTTCCTGCAGCGTGCTTTTGATTGACTCGCGTCCCCGACGCATGGCACTTATTGTGCCATCTACGCTGCCATTACCACTGCTTTCGTCAACGCTCGACATCCTTTTCAAGCGCTTCCACTCACCCAACGTATCGCTACTTTCCGGCCCCGTCATGGCCACCATTGGCGCTGGCGTGCGGTCTGGTTTAGTTGTTGACCTAGGCTGGAATGAGACAGTTGTTACCAGTGTTTATGAATACCGCGAGGTCCGCTGTACTCGCAGCGTCCGTGGCGGCAGGCTGGTACTGGAAGAACTGCACAAGGTGCTGCACGACGAGCTAGCTCGCACTGGATTCGTCAAGACAGCCCCGGATAATGCTGACGACGATCACAATGACGCAGAGCATGTCGTCAGTTTTGAAGAAGTCGAGCAGATCGCGCATCGTGTGCTTTGGTGCCGGGCATCTGACACGGCGCGCAAACACAAAGACGAGGGCTTGGCTACGGTCGAAGAGCAGGATGAGACTGAAGGTGATGAGTCGGATGCGGATAGCCCACGGTCCAGTCCGCATGACCGGTCGATCGAGATCCCCATCCGCTCAGTCAGCTCGCACTGCCGCATCAACCTGTCCTTTGCGCGACTGGCCGAGGTGTGCGAGACGGCCTACTTTGAGCGACAGTATGCCGCAGCCAGCTTCGATGACGACGAGCTGCCTCTTCATTTACTCATATACAACCATTTGCTGCGACTACCGCTAGACGTGCGCGCGGTTTGCATGGCGCGCATAATGTTTATTGGCGGTAACTCCAGAATAATCGGGCTCAAGGGTCGTATCGTCCAGGAACTGTCAGCTCTGGTTGAAGCTCGCGATTGGGATCCCGTGACGGGTCGCGGCGCTGACGCCTACAAAGCTAACCCCAAACTACGACGAGTCGGGGTAGCACCTGCGTCTGTCAGCGTTACAGACCCTCGGTCACCAATAACGCCAGTATCACCCGCAACGGCCACTTCTATTACTACTACGACAACAACTACGACGACAACTACGACACTAGCAGGCACCGAGGGTGACGAGGTGTGGCACGACGCAGCCAACGCGGTGCCCGACAAGGACACCATCGATGAGAACATCCAGAAGACCAAACCAGCGGCGATCTCAGCAGTGCAGGGCCAACTGCGGGCGCTGGATACTATCGGGGCATGGTGTGGCGCTAGCCTAGCATGCCATCTCAAAGTAATGGCGATCGCTGCGGTGGAGCGCGAAGTCTGGCTGCAGACGGGCATTACAGGCGCCGTCAAGGCCAGCGAGGTCGATCTCAAGTCCCAACGGCAGAGCATGGGCATGGGCTCAGGCGGGCTGATGCGGGCTGCCGCTAACATACAGGAGAAGAACTGGACGCTGGGCGCCTGGGGTACGCTGTGATGAGAGAAAGAGGAGAGGAGACAGATAAGGGCAGGGAGGCTGAAACTGTCGTTTTTAACTTTAATTATGAATGCCTACGAACAAAGCCAAGACACCCGGTTTGCAAACTAATTACACAATACGTACACATAAAATCAAAATCCATACCCGGCTTCTGTTGTCCAACGGTTGATTGGATTGCTGGCTGGCTGGCCGGCAAGCAGCCCATCTGCTGATACCTCCTTACACCGTTGCGGTATAACAATCGCACTGTGAATACACATGTATGTTTGTTGCATGATATAGTGTGTATTATGGTCATATGCACGGCCATGGCCAGCGGCTGGAGGAAGTGTGTGCGACTAGAGGGGCGAGCGGCTCGAATGAAGAAAAATACAGAAAAAAATATTGAGGAAAAAAGCACATGTACCCAAAGAGAGTATCAACAGACGAACCAACTAAAAGGAACTCCTGGGACAGATTTAGGACAGTGCTGTCAGGATTTCTCTCAGCCATCCAAGTTGTCGATTGCGAGAGCTTTTCAGGCAAGGCCGGCCTCTTTTTTTTTTCCTTTCCTTTTTCCTTGTCTTTTCAACTAGTTAGTCAACTACAGAGAGAATAGAAGGTCTTTTAATGAAAACCCGGGTCGATTTCCTGTTGGTGGCACCCGATTTTCTCAATACTTAGATACAAAAACTGTGGCGGCAAGCCATTGGAAATATATAAATATATATCTATCTTATAGAAACCTGTCAAATAATTGCAAAAGATTTATGCACGAAATACTAAAAAAAATAGTCATTTTACAGTTTTCTCGCATTTGACTCTTCTTTCTAATAGTTTTCAGATAAATTTATCACCACTATTTCCCATGATACATATCGTGATCTCGCAACCAGCCCAGCCCCGCCGTCTTTACTGTGGTTTATTCTATTTCCTTTCTTTTTTCTTCTTTTTTTACTTAGCTTAGTCTCTTCGTTCTCTTTTCGTCGTCGCCCCCAGTTTTGAAGGTAGAAATTTGCATCGGCAGTTACTGCTATCGCTGAATCTCGCCATCCGCTTGCAGAACTGTACTCCGCCTTCGATTCTGCCCACCCCGCCAGTCAAAATTCCCTTTTTTCTTTTTTTTTTTTTTCTTTTTCATTTTGCCCTCTTCCATCTTTCCTTCCATCATTGCATCTGGGCTTCAGATTTGATATTTGCAAGTCAATTCAAATTAAACTCTAGCCTACCGCTGTTTTCCTAGGCGCTGTTATTCATTGCATTTTTTTTGGGACTCGTGCGTCCTCCTGGGATTTTAGACGCTGTCGTCACTTTTCCATCCTGTGCACAATCACACCCCCACGTACAGCTTTTTTGTCTCTTCTATCTCAGTCTTCTAACTTCAAGCACTTCGAGACACAGTCTAGCCATCGACTCGATTGTCTAATCAATCGTCCTGTCTCATTATATCTCGTTGCGCTCGCAATTCCGCCTGCCCGCTTCTCCTTATTATCGCCAAGCACCGCTTCTTTGTGGTCTTATCTTCAACAGTTCAAGCCCCCCCTCCCCTCCTCTTCTTCTTCTTCCTCTGCCTCCGGCACCCTCATCTCGACCAAAGTAATAAGCATGGCTGGCCCCGGCACCCCCAGCACCGAAGGCCCGACCTTTACGCCACCGCCTCTCCCCGCCGGCTGGATCGCGCAATGGGATAGCTCCAGCAAGCGCTACTACTATGTCCAATTGTCCACCGGTCAGTCCCAGTGGGAGGTTCCGACTCACGCCATTCCCACCGGCATGACTCCCCATCCGGTCGCTGAGCATCCGTACGGCTATCCTCAGCCGCAGCCCGAAATCATTACCTTTGAGGACGGATCGCAGTCAAAACGCCACCCCGACGGCACTATCGAGCCTGTGCTGCCCGAGAGCGCCCGAGGCGTCGACAGCCCTTCTGGCGACAGAGGCATCGGCGTATGTTTTCCCATACTCTTGTTCTCAAATTCATTGTTCTCTCTCTTCAAGATAACCTCTGATGCTAACAAATACCCCTCTGTCTCGTTCTTTATAGTCTCTCGCTATGAATGCTCTTTTAAAACAGGCTAAAAATAGCCACGGCAGCAATAATAACCATAACAATAGCAGCTCCTCTGGGCTCGGTGGTCTTGCTGGTCAGGTTCTAGGCGGTCTGTCTGGAAGCAGCTCCAATAACCATGGTAACAGTAATAATAGTAACTCCAAACTCTCCGGTGGTAAGATCGCTGCTCAGTTGGCGTCTGGGCTGTTTTCGGCTGGTAAGCCTAGCGGCAGTGGCCCCAACGGGAACTCGTCTTCGTCCAACAACTACCACGGCAACTCCAACAGCAGCTCTTCAGCACCCTCGGGTCTTGGAGCCATTGGCGGTATTGGCGGCGCTTTACTCGGCAACATCTTGGGCGGCAACAAACCTTCTGTACGTTATCAACCTCTTTTTTTTTTTTTTTTTCACATCGTATATCTACTCCTCAGTGCCACTAACCGATCTTTGTCTTTGCTTCTGATCAGCAGAACTCCAGTTATGGATACTCAAACTCGGGCTCTAACGGTGGTTACAACGGCGATGCCCCGCCCGGCTCCTACCAAGCGGCGCAAAACTCTGGCCTCAATAACAACCACAACAGCAGTCACAACAACTCGCACCCTGCCCCCACCGGTTCTACAAACCACTACCAGCAGCCTGCGCACGCGTCTCCCAACTACCAGTCACCCCCCGCCGCAAATCAAGGGTACGCCTCTGCCCCGGCGCCCAGCACGTCGTACCACACCACCCCCACCAACCCTTCATACCAAGGCTCCGCCGCCGGCTCCAACTATGGCTCTCCGCCTGCTGGCACAACCTACAACCGCCCCAATTCTGGACAACAGCACAACCCCAGCCCAAACCACGGCGCATACCCAGTCAGCGTTTCCAGCGCGCCTCCTGTTCATATGAATGCCCACCAGGGAGGTCCAGCCGCAACCTACGGCCAACCTTCGTATGGCAGCCAGCAGCAAGGCCAGCACCACCCACCGCCTCCCGCCAGTCAGCCTCCTTACGGCAGTGCTGGTGGCTACAATCACGGCGCGCCCGGCCAACCTCCGTCTCACATGCAATCTCACGGACCGCCCGTGTATGGAAATCATGCTCCCCCTGCCGCTGGCTACCAACATCATAACCAATATGCTCCTCCGCCCACTGCCAACTATAGCGCCGCTACCAACTACAGTAATCCGCACTACTAGGGTAGAAACTTCTTCTTTATCTTTCCGCCTTCATCTTTTCCTTTCTCGCTTCGAAATATCTTCTTTCTCTTTAGATACCACAAAACATGGTGGTCTCGTAGACACGAATATTTTCTAATTCACTTCGCCGTGTCTACTATGTCGTCTACAATGTCACCTTTTCTTTACCTTTTTTTTTTTCTTTTTTTTAGGTTCTTATTCATTTTTTCTTCATATTTCTTCATATCTTTCTTTTCTTCTCCTCATCGTATTTTTTTCCGTTCACTGGAGTAGGAGGATGTCACTAGGCTACTATGTTGTTTTGCAGTCATTTATTGGGCGAAAGGGTTGCTTCTGCTTGTCTTATTTCTTTTATTTATCTCACATCATCTTTTTTGTCGCTCTTGGTGGATCCTCTTGTTAGACTTGATTCAAACCGTTAAGGAATTATCCAAGCTCCTAATGGAAAGTTTCTGTCTCTCTATGGCGAATCTAAGAGGGCCAATATTCTCTACCATGCTCTATATCAAATTTGCACTATTGTCGAATTTAATGCCATTGATATTTCACTATCTCCATCAACACCATAACTACATATATAACATATATAGTCCCTTTCTCTTTACAAGCATGTTATATTCTATATCAACTGTGTATCCAACATATCATGTATTCAACTAATCTCATACACTCCAAAGCCCATTGCTCTCTATCTGCATCAGCCTCGAGAAATCATTGCTCTTTCTTTTGTAGCGTTTCGTCCTCTTGCTCCCCATTAATCGTAGCCGCATAATTCGCAATCCAAGTTGACAAGACCCGCGCCACCAAAAATGCCAGCGGCGCTAAACATGAAATGAAGCCAATAGTTGGCACCAATGACTGCGGTACGAGGTTGTGTAGCACGAACGGATCTAGAATCACATCGACAAAGACGTCGGGTGCTTCGGCCATCAGGAGCTGGTTGGTGGTGAAGTAGTCTGCAGACGTCAGAATGCGGAGAAGGAGGACGGAGGCAGACCGTTCGGTGTTAGAGGTGTAAAGGTGTGAAGGAGTGGATATGGAAGCTGAGATGCGCTCGCTAGAGTATTTAGCCAGGGAGGCTATCAGAGTTGGAGATTCGAAGACAGTGTCTAGTTCAAATGTATCCATCCTAAATGTAGTCGGTTCCTAGTGAGGCTAGATTAGCCGAGGTATGGTCGTGATATACCGATATATATATATATATATAGGCGAAAGATCAACTTACAATGGCCGCCCAACACACGCGCACTTCATATCTCTGACCCGGCGTCAATTCATCCAACAAGATCCAAGTAGCCACACCCTCACTCTCACTCAGTTCATTATTATCGTCTTCATTTGCATGGTTATGGCTTCCTTCTTGCTTCAGCCTCAGGATCTCAGACTTGAGATGCGTGCGCCATGACGTATTCCCAGGCGTTAAAACATGCAGATTCAAATCCGCCAATGACGGACTCGTCAGCAAGATATTGGTTACTGCCGGAGCTATGAAGATTGTCTTCTCGGTATTTGCTTGGACTACTGGGGCTGTGGCGAGGACAGATATAAAAAGAAAGAGAATTATTGAGCGTAGAGAGTTATTAAGAAGTTTCATTTTTATTCTAAACTTTGTGCAGTTGGGTGTTTGAAAGTAAAGTTTTTTTTCTTAGTGATTATCAACAAGGCTGTATTTTGTCAACTCTCACTTAATTATAACGAGAACAAGGCTGTATGTATATTTGTTATTCTCGCTTTTCAGTTAGTACTGATAGCTCTCAGTTAAACCTGTGCGACCCCAAACAACCAATTAGTAGTAAGTTTAGTCTTTTAGCGACAATAAAAGCAACAATACTTGGCAAAGCTACATAAGAGATGTTCTGCTCATCAATTCTTGCAAATCTGGATTTCCTCTGCATATCGCAATGCAAATTGAATATCAGGTAGAATTTGATCAAGAGACTCTACAAGGTGTGAGTACCGAAAATCGATGAATGTTGATGTTCTTTTGTCTAAGTCGCAGTGTCTGTGTTTATGGAATGCGCACTAAAAAGCGGGGTAGATAAAATATGGCTGACCCTTACTTCTCTTTTGTTTGGTTTTGAGTTCATCCGTATTTTGGTCCTTCATGGGTTTTGTTTGTTTTTGTTCTATCGGGAAAAAAAAACAAGCAAAAAAAAAATCCAGCATTCCGCACGACTAGTGAGAGGTTTCTTTCTTCTTTTTATGCTTAGTGCAAGTATGTGTAGTTCAGAGCCATCAGATGACAGCCTTGGTTGGGATGGACGAACATCATAAAACATATGAATTATATGCCAAGGAACAATTCCCAAAGATACATGATAACGTCACAGCTTTCTCTAGCTTTGTGGCTGCAAGTTAGTGAATATAATCGCATATATATATATGCACATACAAAAGACTTACTTGCGTCTCTGTTAGACAGTTGCAACAATTGTTTTCTACATTGGAAAGCTAGCCAAGTGGCAATTTTCGAGCTAGATCTAACAGGTATATAGAACTAGCAGACTGTTTCCCATTCATCTTCTCCCTCTTCTTCCTGGGACAATTGGCACATGGTAGGAAAAACGATCGGCCTGGGCGTTGCTGGGACTTTCCCTCGTCCCTTCATCCCCGGTCTTGATATATGAGAACTGATCAATACTGATAATTGACTTGCCGGGATCAAGGCAGAAAGGAAAGGGAGAGCAGGTTGAGAGAAGAAAAAGAAGAACAAGAACAGAGAGAATTCCAGGTAAGCCGGCCTGCCAAGCGTACGAGCTTGGTGGCGATTCAAAAGACGAACTAAGATTCACCAACTCTCTATCCTGCAAACCAGCCACGCTGTAATTGAGCTTCTACATTCATGTCTCATCCCTAGCTGTCAATACTAACTACTCGTGGTGTTTGAGCATACTACACCGCCTGAGGCTACAAATTTATATGAAGTAGTCCAGCTCTTACTAGGAATAGGCGATCAAGGATCAGAACATAGGATGACTACACCTAGAAATGCAATACAGCTGCAGTAAACCAGAGCCATCTGAGCTAAACGAGACAGCAATACTAAGGAAGAAGCACTAGGAAAACAACTAGCGCAGGTTGATAGCCTCCCTGTATCCGTGTTTGTGCTATATATTGAAGCCCATGAATTCTATAACAATTGAATAACAGGGTTTCCGCTAATTAACATCAACATAGCATTAAGAGCACACCTGCAATAATAGAGAACACAGCTTGCTAGATCGTGGTAAGGGTTGCGCATAATTTCAAGGGTTTGGAACTGACGGCGCAAGGAGATTTTCCGAAAGCAGGAACAGACAAACAGAGATACATTTGAGCAATCATGATGCCACATATTACTATGTACTATGTAGTAGATAGACTGAGGTGAAGTCAGTAGATGCACTAGAGCTGAAAAGGAATAGCGCCAACTAGCGACAGTTGAGCTCTGCGCAGCAATAGTAAATAGATAGGGGGAACGCTGATTGACACCGGGCGTCTATAGACTACATCGGAAATAGACAATAAGTACTGGGACTGGCAGATGCTCGACACATTTTGCGAATTGGGTTCTATAGCACAGGAGAAGTCGAGCGGAGGATGGAGTGTTGAATGGGCTACGCTAGGCCTAAACGGGACAAGCCGGGTAGACAGAGCTTTTCCTTTTCATTCGGAGGAGGGGGGATAATGGCGATAATGGGAATTGTAGTGGCAACTAGAAGTAGAAAAATAGAGAGAGAGGATATAGATTAGGCGGTGAGAAACAAGAGATTGAAGATTGCATAATGATAAATGCTGATTTTCACCTGGTGGCACCGGGTGCCAGACTCAGACCTTCTATACTAATAAGCTAGCAAATCTTGCCACTACAAACTCGAATTCTAGTAGAGATTGTCTGTCAACAACAGTGGTAGCAATAGCTACTAAACAGTTTATTAAGCTTGAAAAAAATGCAGCTGCTCGAATTGACACCTGCTGTAAAAGCTGACCAATCACTTTCGCATTACTGCTGTCAGCTCTTCCCCTCCTTGTATTTACTATGTTTTTTTTTTTTTTTTTCCTATCACAGGCTGGTGCTAATCAAGGTTTAGCTACCAGCAGTCAATTGACACCCGGCCGGCGCTGTGGAGCAGCCCCTGAAGATGCCCCGTAGAGCGCCCTGCAAAGCTCATCTGGTCAGCGCCTTACAGTGGGCTGCAGCGCTGGAGACCCTGTAGTTCTGTGGGCGTCGCTGTTTGTTTTGATTTAATTTGGATATTATTAATTTCATTTTTTCCCTTCTTTCTGGTGCGCTTCTTGTCCCTTTTTTTTCTTCCTTTCCTTTCCCTCCATTAAACAAACTTCCATCCATCTATCTGCCTTCCGCTTTCCCTTCTCCCCCCTCTTATTCTCTTTCGTCCTCCTGCTCGCCTTTGAGTTTCTTCTTCACTACCACTTCCATACTACCTACCCACCGTCCATCCAGATCGATATCATCAATCATGCGTGAAGTCATCAGCATCAACGGTAAGCTGCCCCTCGCCTCCATTGGATTTGGCACTTTGGCCTTCGTGTCATCGCCTTGTTGGCTGCTATTCTGCCACCCACCGCAGTCCGCTTGTTCGGAGCCTCGTCTATCACGACCTGCCGCCGTTGTTCCACCTGAGACGCGTGATGACCAATTTCTTGTAGCCATGCCAATACACATACAAATAATTATTAAACACAAGCTTAGCTTCATCCTTGCTAACGTCCATGGTCTACTATAGTCGGTCAGGCTGGTTGCCAGATTGCCAACTCCTGCTGGGAGGTATGTCGACCCTGATACATTACCGCCATTGTCATCGCCATTGTTGCTGTTGCCGTTACTACTATGCTGCTTTAGCTTTAGTCTTCTGCTGCCCCGTATCGCGTCCGCCAATGACTTAAACCACTACCTCTTAAATCGCTTCTGCCGACCTAGAAGCCGTTCAATTCGCTAACATGTGATAATTTTTTCCTGCTACAGTTGTACTGCCTTGAGCATGGCATCAAGGTAAGCTTCTCCTGAAATCACCCCTTGCTACTAGCTTCCCTAGCTCTCTCTGGACCGCTAGCCATTGCTTGCTATCTGAGTCTTGCTAACATGATATCCGTCTAGCCCGATGGTTACTTGACTGACGAGCGCAAGGCTGCTGACCCCGACCACGGCTTCAGCACCTTCTTCTCTGAAACTGGTATGTTGCTGCATCTAATCTTACACACTAGTATCTGCGGCGCACTCGCTAACCGCCCTTTTTTGCAACCTTTCTAGGCCAGGGTAAATACGTGCCCCGCGCCATTTACTGCGATCTCGAGCCCAATGTCATCGACGAGGTCCGCACCGGTCCCTACCGTAGTCTTTTCCATCCAGAGCACATGATCACTGGCAAGGAGGACGCTTCTAACAACTATGCCCGTGGTCACTACACCGTCGGTAAGGAGCTGATCGACCAGGTTCTCGACAAGATTCGCCGTGTTGCCGACAACTGTGTTGGTCTGCAGGGATTCCTGGTCTTCCACTCCTTCGGTGGTGGTACTGGTTCGGGTTTCGGAGCTCTGCTAATGGAGCGTCTCTCCGTCGACTACGGCAAGAAGTCCAAGCTGGAGTTCTGCGTCTACCCTGCTCCCCAGACCGCTACCTCCGTCGTTGAGCCCTACAACTCTATCCTGACTACTCACACCACTCTGGAGCATTCTGACTGCTCCTTCATGGTCGACAACGAGGCTATCTACGATATCTGCCGCCGCAACCTGGGCCTTGAGCGCCCTGATAGCGAGAACCTGAACCGTCTGATCGCTCAGGGTAAGTTTTGGCCTATCATTCTTAATTCGCGAAGCCCAATGCACTGACACAGATGTTCTACAGTTGTCTCTTCTATCACCGCTTCTCTGCGTTTCGACGGTTCGCTGAACGTCGATTTGAACGAGTTCCAGACCAACCTTGTCCCCTACCCAAGAATCCACTTCCCCCTGGTCGCCTACGCTCCTGTCATCTCGGCCGCCAAGGCTGCCCACGAGGCCAACTCCGTCCAGGAGATGACAATGTCCTGCTTCGAGCCCAACAACCAGATGGTCAAGTGCGATCCCCGCCGCGGAAAGTACATGGCCACTTGCCTGTTGTACCGTGGTGACGTTGTCACCAACGATGCCCACGCTGCTGTTGCTACCCTCAAGACTAAGCGCACCATCCAGTTCGTCGATTGGTGCCCTACTGGCTTCAAGCTGGGTATCTGCTACCAGCCCCCTCAGATGGTTCCTAATGGCGATCTGGCCAAGGTCAGCCGCGCTGTGTACGTTTTCTCCAACCCTTTGCCAACGCGAACGACTCTTGCAGTGCCAAAAGTCTTATACCCTAATATCTTCTATCGTATGCGTTTTACTAATTCCATTATAGATGCATGTTGTCCAACACCACTGCCATTGCCGAGGCCTGGTCTGCGCTTTCCAACAAGTTCGATCTTATGTACTCCAAGCGTGCTTTCGTCCACTGGTACGTCGGCGAGGGTATGGAGGAGGGCGAGTTCTCCGAGGCCCGCGAGGATCTGGCTGCTCTGGAGCGCGATTACGAGGAGGTTGCTGCCGATTCCTTGGGCGAGGAGGAGATTGAGGCCGAGTACTAAGAGGTGTGTAATTTGTGCAAGCAAATTCACCAAACTTCTTCAATCTACGACTCTTATGCGTTTTCTTTTCTAGCAGAACAACAGTAGCAACAGCATTAGCGGCAACAGTCTGACTGGACAGCTGATGGCGAAAATCTGCGTGCCTTGTTACTTTGTCAATGAGAGATGCTGATCAAGTCCTTGCGGCTGGCTGGTTGACTGTTACAAGTACAAAGGTTTAGAGTATTATTTCTTCTAAATTCCTTTCCTGAGTTTGATGTCACCGTCATAACCATAGTAGTTGGCTTGTTCCCTCTCTGTTTTGTCTGTCTGTCCGATTGCTTGTTGTCTTGGTTCTCCTTTATTTTTCTGTTCCCTTTCTTCCATTTCGGTTTGAGCATCCTTCTCTCAAACTACAAAAACCAATTTAAAAAACAAGGCAAACAGCGTTGGGTGACTTGCCGGCTTAATATCCGGCTGAAAGACTTGGGCTTCGGAAGGGGAAGGGAAGGGTTGGATATATCAAAAAGGACAAAGGCTGGGGGAGGAGGAGGAGGGAGGAAGATGGAAGGAAAAAGAGAGGAAAAGAAAACTACGGAAAGCCTCAGGAGATATGATGATATTTGGACTCTTTTTCCCTTTTTTTTTTTCTTTTCTTATTTTAATACCGAGAGGCTACCCATACCCCATTTTATTTTTTTTTATAGCTCTCAAGTTTTTCCGTTTTTTATATTATCTTGTTACTTACAAATCCCTTCTTTTTCTATTTTCTCTTTCTGTCTTGATGTTAAACTTTTTTTATCTTCCGCAAGTTTGTTTTCTTTTCTATACTTTTCTTCTCTTCATTTTGACTTTCCTATTATGTTATTTTTTGTCTTCTCTGGTCATTTTACATTTTCTTGTTTCATTGATTTAACGCCCATTCCTTCTCACGCTTTAGAATGAATCTCTAGGAGTTACGATGTGTATATCTTGCCGAATAATGATAATGACAAATGTATGTTTTAGAAAAGAAAACGGATGTTGTCTGAAGGACTCGAGGGGTAAGAATATCACAATGTTGTCAGCAGTGTTTATTAGGAACAGTTACACAATTGTGTTAATTATTGTGCGCTGTGTAGCTTAGTATTGATGATGTTTATATAATGCTTTTCTGACTGGTCCTACAATGGACGAATGGAATTTAATATGGCTAGGAATTGATATTGAAATAAAAAGAAAATTAAAATAATGAAGGAAAAGAAAAGAAAACGCAAAAAGGCTAGAAGGACAAAGAAAGATACAAGACTATGGAAAATGGGGGGTGGGGAAAAGAACGAACGTAGTGTTGTCATGTAGGATGAAAGTAACAAATAAAAAGACGAATAGAGAGGGAAGAGGTTAAATAAGTAATAGAGAGAGATACGATACGATAAACTGAACTTAAAAACGAGAAAAATAAAGTTTGAATGAGTGTCAATACTCTCTTCCATAACACCCCAAAATTCATTAACCTAATTTTTTTTTAAAAAAAACCCGGAAAACCAAGTAGTCATTCGTTCTTTTCTAATCGTTTCGATATAAAAACATAAACTAGAAAAGAAAGAGAGATGAAAGAAAATTTGAAGTTTCACCTTCATGATGAACTAGCAAGATAGTTCGCAGCCTATTTTTTTAAATAAAAAAGGAAATGAAAACATAGATGTTAGCCGTTGATCTCTTAGTTCTTTTTTTTTATTATTTCTTCTGTCTTTCTCTTGCATATAAAGGGAGAGGAAGGGACGTTATGATATAGGAAGGAGTCGACACTAGAACAAAGATACCGTCTCTTGTCTCTTGTGCATGTATTCTGTTTAGTAGTGGTCACTTACCCGCTCGACATTATGATCATACCGCTCCAACGCACGTAGCGAAGCAGCCTTATCATAACCCATAGACATCAAATTATCCAAAGCAACATCTCCCGTCGACGGCGTAGGCGCCACGGTAGCAACAGACGAAGTACCAGCGGCTGTTTCCTTGGTGGGAGTACTCTCATTAGTAGCCATTGCCGTACCGACAGTCGGGGCAGTGGTCGAGCCTGTGGCCGTAGAAGCAATAGCAGCAGCACCGGCGTTCTCGCCGCCAGTAACAAAGATGCTATCCCAATCCTGGCTTGTAGACTGCGTTGCAATTGCTGTTGATGACGCAGTAGCACTACCGTTCACAAAATCAAAGCTTCCGCCGCTGCCGCCAAAGGCAGTTGAGTCGCTTTTGGTCTGACTAGGAGGCGGCGAGCTGTCAAATGTCTGGCTAAAATCATCCAGACCTGAGCGCGAGATAGACGCAAAGTCGTCATCGGCAGAGCCCTCCTTGGCATCCTCTAGACCCTCAAAATCATCATCCGAGTCAAATGAGGCCTTTGGCTTGGGAGCCGCAGCCGGAATAACAGCAGGTGCAGGAGAAGGGACCTGGGCAGGAGCAGCGACAGCGGGAGCTGTAGCTGGAGCACCAAAGGGATCAGAACCGAAGGGATCTGCAGTGTTGGAAGACACAGCCGAGAAAGCTTCAAAGGGAGAAGCCACAGGAGCAGGAGCAGGGGTAGAGGCGGTACCGGTATCATGAGCGCCAACTGCAGTATCCGGAGATCCAACAGCGCCTTTCGTACCTGTAGGTGAAGGCGCAAAGTCATCATCAAAGCCAGCATCATCCTCTGAGTCTGACTCATCAATGTCAAGCTCTTGGAGAGGAGGAAACTCCGAATTGAACTTGGAAGGGGCAAAAGCCTTGGCCGTATTAGCCGTTGGCTCAGCCGTGGTGTGCGACTTCTTAAAACTGGCAAAGGCGCTATCAAAGTCAGCCTTGGCCTTGTCCTGGTCATCTTCGCCGGCCATACCAGCAAAGGGATCCCCACCGACGTCCTTAGCAACCTCAGCGGGAGGGGGGAAGGCCGAGTTAGCAGGCGCCGCAGGAGAAGTAGCTGAGGCAGGGACAACAAAAGGCGAAGTAGCGGTCAGGGCTGGGCTAGCCGATGCCGAGATAGGACCCGCACTAGCGGTAGGGAAGATAGTAGATATGGTAGCCATAGAAGCATTTTGCGAGGCTACGCTGCGTGCATCATCTCCTCCAGTTCGAGACAGAGAGGGCGATAGTTGACGAGGTGTCATGGACTTCGATATTTCGGCAGGGTCGCCAAATGTAAACGCACCCGGAAGAGCAGGAGATTCTGTCTTTACAGATAGCGCAGGGAAAGAACTTGCGCTGGCAGATGAGGCGCCAGTGTGTTGGCGCTGCTGGAAGGCATTCACGGCAGCAGGTGGAGGGGGAGTCGAGATCGAACTGGCGTTGAATGGAGTGGAGCTAGTAGACGACGGAGCTGCAACACCAAAGATGTCGTCAAAGTTAGTGTCGGCAAATGCCTTAGGCGCAGGCGATGAAGAAGCTGGGGAGAAAGCATTGGCAATGTCAGTGCTGGTAGAACGCTTGAAGAACGGGTTGTTACCGGCTGTGCTGCTGGCCGGGGACTGGGGTCTGATGGCGACAACAGAACTTGAAGTCGGGGAAGCACTGCGGTCAGCTAGGGCAATTTTTGATTCTTCGATGCTCTTCGTCAGCTCTTCACCCTCAGTCTTGAACTTATCTCTCTCGCCCTCAGTGGTTACCAACTGCTTCTTGTTAATGGCAACGAGGCCCTTTTGCTGGCGAGCCTCAAGCCGCAACTTCTCAATATGAGGCTTCAACTGAGCGATTTCGCCGTTTAGGGCACGGATCTTCTCTTTGAGGGTAGCATTCTCCTGCTGGTCGGCCTGTAAAGCAGCAATGACCTGCGCCTTTTGGTTGTTGAGGTCCTGGTAAGTGCCGTCCAGCTGCATGCACTCAGTCTGAAGCTTGGTAGTTTCAGCGCGAGCGGTTCTTAGCTGTTCCTCTAAACCGCGTAGATTTTGAGCGTCCTTCTCATATGCACTACGCAACTGTGCTAGACGCTGTTCAAAGTTTTGCTTCTGTGAGTTTGTCTGGGTTAGTTCGACCTGAGTAGCAGAACGTTGGGTCTGGGTAGTATGCATCTGAGTCGACAATGACTTAATCTGGTTTGAGAGATTGGCTAGTTCAGTAGAGTCATTGTTGAGCTTAGAGCTCTGCTCTGGATCAGCATCTCCGAGAAGATCGTCAGTGTTGAGAGGAGCTGACGAGCCAGAAGCCTTGGAATCGCCGGTAGGGTTATGAGTTAAACCGCGGCCAAATGAAGACGAGGGCACAAAGGGCTTGAAGACAGGCGGCGAAGTGGGCTTCGAGAAGTTTGCAGGTGAGCTAGCAAATGGATCATTGGGAGCAGCAGGAGCCTCAGTGGCCGTAGGTTTTGGGGAAACTGGAGTCGAGTCAAGACCAAATAGATCGTCAAGGGCCGACTTGGGGGCAGACGGAGCAGCGATAGGCGTAACCATAGTTGGGGGCGCAGCAGCAGTGGGCGATCCAAGAGGCGCAGCAAACGGCGAAGCAGAAGATGACGGGCGAGCAGCTCCCCGCATAGACGGTGGAATGAGTCTAGGAGGAAGCGAGGTAGGCATCGGGCCAACACGGCCGGTTCTATTCTGGCGAATTAGGTACATGGCCACTGAGAATTCATCACGAGACAAAGTTCCGGTGGCCGAGATATCAGAAAGATCCCAAATCTGGGCCAGGGCTTCCTCACCCAAGCCAGATTGGCTGAAGAAGGGAACGGCTTCCTCGCCAGTGATGAATCCACGGCGGGATTTGTCGAGATCATCGTAGAATTGATCAAAACGTTGCTTCTCCGCAGGCGTAACAAGCCAGTCATTTGCCAATGGCGAACCAAAGCCGCCGGTAGGTTGCGCCTGGAAGGTTGCCGTGGATGGTCGAACACTAGTTACAGCTGGACGCAACGGAGAGTTGCCGCTAAGTTGCACGGGAATAGGCGCAATGCCAACACCAACAGTAGGAGCTGGCGACTGGCGAGCAGAAACAGGACCAACGCCGCGACGAGATGCAGCCTCGAAAAGCGAGGCGGGTAGCACAGTCGGCAGACCTCTCATGGTGCCAGTCTTGATAGCGCTCAGAAGATGCATGGCGATAATGAACTCGGTGCTGTTGAGAGAGCCGCGCTGCTCGGTGTCAGCTAGCTGCCATATGCGGCCGAGGATCTCGTTGGGAAGCCCCGACTTTTCAAAGATCTGGCGTGCCTGGTCTCCAGACATGAAGCCGCCCTGCAGAGGCTGATTGTCAAATAGCGTGCCAAACTGCACCGTCTTGTCAGGTGTCAGCGGCGGTATCCGAACAGGAGCGCCGCTAGCAGTGTGTTGTGCCTGCAGCGGCGCGGCTACCGGCGGTGGGGCAATGGTCGGAGGCACAACGGTGGGGGGGGGTACGGGGTTTGCGCCGGTCAATGTGCCAGCCATAGGGCCATAGGCGTCGAATCGTGGGAGCGGACCTGGTTGGAGGGCCAGCTCGGCAGAGGGTTCCCGGCCAGCCTGGGCATGGCCGATGAGACGCAGAACGATTCCAAAGCCTGGCGGCGTCAGGAAACCGCGGTTTTCCTTGTCGGCGAGTTGCCAGATCTGCGAGAAGAGACACCAGGGTCTCTGGTTAGTGTTTCTGGACCATTGTATTGCAGAAAGCCTGTGATACTCGGGACAGTGTGTGTGACTTGAGAGTCGGTCCGTTGCGCTGTCTCTGCGTACGCGGGCGGGCTCGCTACTTTTGTAGTCCCTGGCCAGAAGGAGAGAAAAAAGAGAGATAGGGAAAAGAGAGAGCTTACCTCGCCGAGGACGCGCGAGTCTAGTCTCGTCAGCTCGAAGAAAGTCACGGCAACATCGCCAGTGACAACGCCGACGTTATCGGGGTCAGCCTTGTGGAAAAGCTGGCCAAACACCCGCTTCTCCTCAGGCGTCAGGTTTAGCACGGGCGCTAACGGGTCAGTCTCGGCCATGTCTGTGGCTTATAAGAGCGGGATTGGCTTCGTAGAGCGGCGGTAGACAGCGAAGCCGGCGAACGGTCAGAATCGCGGCAACGCAAAACGAGGCGATCGGGTGGTCTTGGAGAGGGGAGGGGGGAGTCGGGTGAGATGGAGTGGTGGTGATTATTTTGATTATGGCGGCTTCGTCGGCGCTGCGATAACAATACTATAGGCCAATATCCCAGGAGGAAAACAAGATAAGGCTATCAGAGACCAGTAGCTATTGAGGCTCTGAATATGGCAGCGGCGTCTAGACGACTTCGCAGGCTAAACGATGAGAAACTTCTGTGGCAAGTTGAGACTAGATTGATGGACTCTGTTGCTGGAATGATGGAATGGATGAAGTTGATGGTTGGATTGATGGTTGGTTATGGAAGGATGGATTGGCTAGGGTTGGTTAGGAACTTTGAGTTAGTATTGATTACCTAGTTTTTTTTTTATCTTGGCTAATTTAGTGACGCGAGTGTTTTTTTCTAGTGCCCAAGTAGCCTGGCTTGTAGCGCAACCAGCAGCTACAGGGAGGGTCTAGTCAGGGTGCATCGCCACTTCAGGGGTTCTAATGGCAAAACTGAACAGGTGCTATAATTACAGCACTGCACTACCTAAAAAGCTACGAAGGAGATTCGGATTTGGAACAGCTGGAACCTCTGAAATCAGTATAAAAAGTATGATAAAAAACCAGATCATCATTGCTATTTCCGCTGCAGCAAATCTTACTCTTCAATTTACTCGTAAGACATAGTATATTATGAGGCTGGGGGGGGGGGGGNCTGACATACTAATCTTAGCCGTATCTACGTGTACCTAGCTCGTCCCCTATTTTATTAACCCTATGTAACCCTACCATTCATGATCCCTCATTCAAGTCTATTTAAACATGTGCAATAATATATAACACTCTAAACATTTTTTTTTCTCATTACTCGATCAGAAGTTAACTAAGACGAGATCACTCCAAACATGAACGAGTCTCATGCCCTAAAATAAAGTAAAATGCAATGCTACTGTTGGCTTATGGGTAGCCTAGTATTACTCAAAAACGAACGTCAAGTGTTTTTGGCAGCGGTTCCTAGCTGAACTGACTTGTTAATTGGCTTCCTTCTGCGTATCTATAGCTTTAAAAATCCCAAATGTAACAAAAAGCGTCGTATAATCTCCGTGATTCCAGTAGACGTTAAATATGTACAATTACAATGTTACAAAAAAAATTAGACTTAGTTTTGAAGCGTTCCATGGCCTGACATGGGGCATATGAAAACATCAACCAGATTCGTATATGCAAAAGCTGAAGTGTATCTTGAAAAGAAGACATATCTCTGTTTATGGCTTACATGGAGAAAAAGAAAGCTTCTATGTTGTGTCTGGAAACATCGCCAGATTCTGCTTGACAGATAATCATGACATCATTGAAAAAAATGATATTTTGTTGATAGGCTGCGCTATAAGTTGTAAATCTATAAGATAACAGTACGAGTAAGCAGATATTGGATGAAAAAATGGAAATTAGATATATATATATATATATATATATATATATATGCACAAGACCCTTATTTAACCTTGCCCATAATTGTTTCCGGACCTCTTATCACATCAATTTGCGCCGCGCGAGCCTTGACGCTATTCAGCATGGCTCTCTCGAAATCATCTCTGCTGCGCAAAACCGCCTCAACCCAACCAATCTGCAGATCCCAGTAGGCCGTCTTGAACTGCTCAAATGCATCCGCTATCCCATCCTTGTCGACCGTGAGCAACTGCAGGAACATCTCCATGACACGCCATGTCTGCTTAATCGAGTTACCGATGTCTGGGTTGGGTAGCGCGCTAAAATACTCAAATGCAATGGAGACGTCGGCGAAAATCTTGTCTTGGAAAGGCTCTGTGCGCCGGAACTTAGCGCCGCGGTTGCGTACTGACGAGAGGTAGCGAGCGAGGAGCTCGTCGGCAAAGATTTCGACGAATATATCTACCAGGGAGTGATGCAACACAGCGCGGTAGTCGCCAAGATACTCTTCAAAGGTGACTACCATCTGCTTCATCGTGTTGGTCTGATACCACTTGGGCGTGAAGAAGTCGGGCATGACAGAACCGAAATCAACCGTGAAAATTAGCGTCACAAAGCGTGTCATGCACCACGTGCTGAAATCGACGTAACCGTCTCTTAGAGCATCCACTTCCGCTTCGGCCCGTTCCAGATACTGCTGTGATACAAGTGGCTCAAACTTGAGTCTGAAGTCAGACAGGTACGCTAGTCGATCCTCCTCTTCACCATCATCGATACACGCAATCTGATCGTTGGCCGTAGCCACCAGCCAGTCCTGCAGCGGCTGCAGCGTGTCGAGCTCTGTAATGGTGCCGTTTTCAAAGCCGTGGGCTTCATCGTCGAGCATTTTCTGCCATGCCTGCTGCCTTGATCGTAACCGCAGAAACATGGCATCAACCACACCTTCTATCACATCCGTACGCTGTGAGTTGGCAGCAACGTCGATTTGCTCGCGTAGCATGCGCCATAAATCGACTAAATTGCGCGTGCGGAAGTAGCCAAACTCATCAGTATCCAGATTTGAGTTCTCTGGGTGCCGTTCAGAGAAATCCTTGTTTTCCTGCGTAAAGATACGATCGATCCACTCGTCCAGGAACTTGATGATGAGCTGGCGGAAGTCGCGCACAAGCTCTTGCTCGCGATTGTCGATCACGTGCGGCTTAAGGTCCTCGTCGGAGAATCCTAGTTTTGTCATGCGCTTGTAGTACTTTTCGGGCCAGCCGACAATTTCAAGCGTCATGGCGGAGCTTGTTTCTGGATCGTCGACAATGCCGATAAGGAAATCGTGCATGAGCTGATGGTAGATATTACCATACATCTCGGTAATTTTCCACTTTTTGGGCACCAGTGGTGTCATACCAATTTTAACAGCGTTCAGGTCGTTGAAGTACCACTTCATGATCTTGTCTAGTGTCGATGGATCCTCTATGAAGCTCTCTCGGGCCTGCTCGAACTGCTCGTCGGCATTGGCTTGTATGCCTTTTTTGAACCTCTCCATGTAGCCCCTTGTCTTTTTGGCGCCGTCTGTGATACCCTGGAAGCGGGTGGCCATTTCTTTGTAATCTTTGAGAGCTTCTTGAACCGCCATGACACGCTGGTCGCTTTTTGCTTCAGTGTCCATGACAACGGCAAAGCGGACCACTAGGCCGTTGTTATCGTTGACCACTAGATTTATCAAATTGAAGGCTAGGAGGTCGATGTGTTTATCGAACATGGCGATGACGCTATCAAGACGGTCAAAGTAGTCTTCGAGCGTCGACTGTAATGAGGGGTCCTCGGCGCGTTGAATCTGCTCGAGGGCATCGTCGCGGATGTTCCGTAATTGCGTTAACTCGTAGTGTACTGGAAGGAAATTTGGCATGTTGTCCATATCAGCATCGTTGTCCTGCAACATCTGCTCTACATTGGTAAGACGCTCGTTGAACAACTCGAGATTCTTGCGCATTTTCTCGACGGCGCCAAAATTGCGGTGAGCTTGCGACACCTGGTTGATAGTGCTGAGGTCCTTGATCATGTTCTGAGACTCGGAACAAAGGCGATCAATCTTGGCCATCTCCTCCTTTATCTGTTGCACGACCTTTTGGCTGTCGGTCAGACCCGTCATGCCATTTTGAGTGGTCTCGAGTTGTTCTCGTAGGCCGCTGCGTAGCTGGGAGTCGATAGCGGCCTTTTTGCGGGTGAACTCTTGCTTGAGACTAAGGATCTTATCAAGGTCATCGGGGTGACGCAGTAGCTCGACTAGCTTTGGCGCCGCGGAGTCCATCGTAGAGAGAACGAGAGCACAACAGAAATTAAAAAAGAGCTGCACGGGAAGCTTCGGAAGACTGTCGAGCAGGGGGCGATTGCCCCAGAGTTGTGTATCAGCGGCGTCGTTGGCCGGGCGCAGTTGCTGGAAGAGGAACTAGCAGGTAGATGAAGCTCAAGCAAGACAATTCGGCAGCGAGAATGGAGGGCAGGCTGTGGATGGGTGGTTGGATAAATGGCACGATGTAGGCGGATGGAGGACGGAGGGGTATCGCAGCTAGAACAATTGACCAGCTACGCGCGCATCTTTACGTGAAATTTTTGAAGAAAACTGGAAATAGACGTCGCAGAGGCTGTCAATTAAGCACTAATTTCGCGGTGATGTTGCAACGGCAAGAATATCACTAACGGACGGGTTGATTGGTGTAGATGCAGAAGAGATCAAAATATGAAGCTCCAATTCAAGCTTCGTGGGATCTTCTCCAAGACCTTAGAATGTTTGTACGCCTTGAACCAAGCTATTTGACCGTGCAACCGAGCCGTGCGACACTGCGAGATAAACTGTGCATGGAAACCATACTATTAATTGGTTTCAACGTCGTACATGCTAAAAACGATTACTACTATACATTTTGTTATATCACATATGTAAGCGCATTAAATCAATGCGCTCATGATTCATTGCTTGACATGAATATTTGCTTTCGTGTTTCTATCTAAAAGAATGCAGAGCTCATAAAGTGAATAATTTAAACGTGAATTTAGAGAAAAGAATAAAGAATGTGAAGCCAGCGTTCGCAGAACCCAGCCTGGAAAGAGTATCACCAAAACATGAAGCCAGAGACTTCAAGGTGCTGTGTGTAGTAAGAAGTGAAGTTAGAACAGGGCTCGGCAGCTATGGGGAAGCTCCAAGAAAGAAGATGAGTCAAGAAGAAAAGAAAGTACAAGAATGACCCCTTCTGTCTTTGAAGTAGACAGAGTACAAATAACAATGCATGACGCCCCAAGATGAACAAAACCTAAAATACCAAATAATAAAACCAAAAAGTCCCAGTCATTAAAAATCCTCCCAAGTTGTACCTAAAAAGAAAATACGTTCCCAGATGATATACTAATATGACCATGTCACTGAGCAAGTAAGCGCTTTGTTACGGATGGCACATGGTTTGAGTTAGTAGTTGAATGGTGGCTGATACCAGGCTAAGCTACCTAGACGCGCAGAGCACGGGTGCGGAACTGGACAAACTCGGAGCTGGTACCAGCGCGGCAGCCAGTACCCAAGGCCATGTTGATGGTAGCAGACCACTGGCCAGAGGCGCAGCGCTGGAAGGAGGTGCCACCGATACAGTTCCAAGCGCCTTCATCAGAGCAGGCAGAACCAACGGGCTGGAGGCCAGAGATGGACGAGCTGGTACCAGTCGAGGAAGCGGCGGACGAGGTACTAGTAGCAACAGTGCTGGCAGCAGCAGAGCGGGTAACAGTAGATAGAGTGGTAGGCTGCGAGGCGCTCTCGGTTTTGGTTAGGAAAACACCACCGGTACTAGAATCAAGTTAGTAAAAAGATCTTTATTTAGTAAAGAGATCATTGGGGGTGAGCCTACAGGGAGGTAGCGGAGGACAGGCTGCTAGTGATTTGGGAGGCGTAGCTAGTGGGGGCAACGGTCGACGAAACAGCGGTGGGAGTCGAAGCAACAGTACTGGAAGCAACAGGAGCAGCGCCGTACGAAGTAGCAGCGACGCTGGTACCAGCAGGCGACGAGGCTGAAGGGCCCGAGCCAGAACTGGCGCCGCAGTTTCCAACGGGGGGAACAGGTTTGGTGCTGTCGTTGGAAACATCAGGGCCAGGGCTGGGGAACTCAACATCTCCGCCCTCAGTGGTGCTGCAACCGTTGCCAACATTGGCGACCATGATCTCGGGACGACTAGAGTAGGCAGTAGAAGCAGTTGATGAAGAAGACGAGGCGCTGTCAATGGTGACCACAGCGCAGTTCATGTACATCTCGCGATTACCGATCTCATTGAACCAGGTCCAGGCAAAAATAGCGTCACCAGCGGCAGCGTCAGAGGGCACAGCGAAATCGTAAGAAGATGTGCCGGCAGTTGGGCAGTTTCCAATGTAGCTGTGGATGACGGTGAAGGTCTTGCCCTGATCGTAAGATAGAGAGGCCTGGCATGAACCACCGCCGTGGTTGGCACCGCCTGTGATGGTCATGTTATAGGTCGAGCCAGTTGACCAGGTGGCGACTGACGAGGCGGCAGAGGTTCCTAGCAAGTTCAGTGTGCCCTTACATGGATAGTCCGAGCCTGAGGCCGCAAGAGGTGATGTAATGCTGTAGTCAATATCACTGCCGGCGAATGGGTTCACTTTGGAACGCAGAGGAGGAGGATAAGTCATGGTCATGTGGGCGGCGGCCGAGCTGGCCAGAGCCAGGATAGAAGCGGCAACAGAAGCCTTCATTGTAAGGGAGTGTATATGTGAAAAGAAAAAGTAGTCAAAAGAGCGATCGAGAACAGTATGCCACAAGCAAGCGACCTAGATCCAGTCCAGGAAGAGAGTGATGGTGATGATGGTGATGATGATGATGATGACGAAAAAGAGCAAGAGAGAAGGATCGCGATGATGTCGAGAAAGGAATGGAGTCACAGATGGCGAGACTCTTTTCGTTTTATATCAGATTTCTAAGAGGGAGAGAAAAAGAGAGAATATAGATGGTGGTTGCTATGAAGATGATAAATTGCTGACTGACTGACTGACTGGCAGGCAGGCACGAGGAGCAAACAGGCAAACAACTTCACTGGGAGAATAGGCGATCGGAGACGCAGTGCAAGTCTAGCTTTGTGTATAAACGGCAACGATTACGATGGACGCGACGCAAAACTGGGCGGCACGACGTATAACAAAGTAGAAGGGTGGAGGGCAATGTGATGCTGTTATGGTAACCGGCGATGGTGTTGCTGAGATAGATCAGGAACGGACGGGTAAAGAGAGACGTAACAAGACAGGCTAGCTGCTAGTAAGGAATGTGAAGCTCGATATCAAACGGCGAGACTGGAGAGCAAAGCAAGAGACAAGTATCAACAAGGCAGACGGAGTAGCAAAAAGATGTAGGAGGGAAAGACGAGGGGAGCTGGAGTGACAATGCTGGAGAATGAGAGAGAGGAGATGATGTAGAAAATGCGGACGACGATGAGTCTTATAGCATTCCGGGCTAGCCAGGTTGCTAGCTGACGATACATACTCGCTGACCTTGCATCACTTGTTCTACAAACTGTTGAATCCCATCTATCCGGCTGATCAACCTCTACCAGCCATCAAACATAAGTTGAGGTCGCCCATTGTCTAAACCGCAGACTAATTGCAACCCCGGGTCTGGGATTCCTGCTTTACTCGAGCCACGCCCTGCCGAACCCTTTTCCTGTCTAAGTTAAGCTTCGTTTAAGCTTTACAGCCACTGTCTTTACTCTAAAAGGGAAAAAAGAAGGAAACTAGCCCGAACTTAATATGAAGTTATTAGTATAGAGGCTTAAGAAACGCTCGGTGCGCCGATCAATCAATCACTGCCATATTTAACCCGGGAAAGAGGGCTCTTCTAGGGTTTTGTTCCTAGCCCGTGCACCAGAATCCCAGAATGGAAAGGCTATACTGCATCTACAGCTTCTGATTGGCTAGCGCTAACAGGCAAGGTGTTGTACTCCCGAACAGGAAGGGAGTCTTTAGGGGCAACAGCACGACGTTCTGTTATAGGCTAGTGAGCTTAATTGTTCCTCAACTTCATTAGCCGTAGGATAGCAGATGAAGTAACTGCTGCTGCAAGTTTGCCGTTATGCAAGTATCTGTACCTTCTGTCTTCCTCTGGGACTCTATAGTGCTGAGAGCGTCCCTGCCAAGGCATTCTCCTATATTATTTGAAGCATAGGCGCAGCCTTGTGATTTTTTATAGTGGTAGAGACAAGCCCAGTGACTAACTAAATCAACTATCCATCTAACCTTGCACGATAGAGAATTTCCATCTCAGACTCTTTTGTTCAGCCTCTTTTCGAGCTCCAAGATCATACTGCCTGGCAGCCTTTCCGCTGATCGCCAGCCTGAGCCACCTTCCAACCCAGCGCGCCAAGTGCTCTGATCTTGGTTGACTTTGGCCAGGCAGCCCAACTAAAGCAGCCTGGCGCCCTGTCCTCCCAGCTCTACTTTATTTTTCACGGGTGTATTATCCATCTTCTTCGTCATTTGGCCCTCTTCTTTTTTCGTCTCTGTGCCCAAAAGGAGGTACAAACCTACCCTCGTCTAATTCAGGAATCCGAGGCCTGTTTAACTCGTCGTTTGCCAAGCACGGCGAATGTATGGCTAACTTGGGCCACCTTCTAGAGGCATTCCAGCGCCTTTTTCTTTAAAACAAAATTAGGGAAAATGTTTATCTTGTTCTAACTACTTACCTTCTACAAACCTGCAGACATGTGCCTCTTTAGACAATGATGAGGTCACCAGGAGCCAATCGAAACGATACGGAGAGGCCACTCGCAAAACATACAAACGCTAAACCATACCCCGTCCCAATTTAATGGCTGGCTGCAGCACCGAGTTCCATACTGTCGGTCAGCAGACAGCTTTAAAGGTCTCATTAAACACCGCCGAAGCTTGTAGCAGCATGTTAAGCGCATTATCACTGGCGGTAGACTCCAGTGTGTGTATTCCTGGTAACGCAGTATGGTGTGTATAGTCGGTATTTTCATTTAGAAGGTACCATGCATAGCCAGCCGTAGCAAAAAAGAGCACGAACATCAGCTCAAGACATCATGAGCTAATAATTTCAATGATTTCCTCAGATCAATGGCTCCCTTAGGGAGAAGGGGAGGGCCCAAAGAAGAGGATGAGGGGTGACTTGCCAGTCGCAGCTACATAATTTGTCTGACTAGGGTGTGTCTCTACTAACACGAACCAAAGTGACAAGCAGCTAGATCAGCACTGATAATGACTTAATAGTAGTATAGAGAAGACACTAATATTGCTAGCTATGGAGGTAGTACTTGCAACTTACCTTTGTAGTGCTTACGATGCCTACGATACGCAGAGCACGAAGCACGAACACCTACACAAATCTCGTTCGTTTAATCTGCCAGCGTCTTGCACTTTTCGTCAATCACGTCATTATGCAGCTCGAGGGCTTCTCTTCTTCCTCTCTTTTCGGTCAATGTACGTTTCTCGCCTGCCACCATAAACAAGAAGCACTAATTAGCGGTAAAACGGTAAACGCCGTAGTATTCTTTAGACTAGGAACGTCAGCCCTCCTCTATGCATCGCGGCACCAAGATGTTGCCGCAGGCTATAGAGGCTATAGCACCAGTGCTACTAAGTACCTCACAGATCGACTGCGTGACTGGTCAACTTTTCTCGTTTTTATCTTCTCTTGCCATGTTTTCTCGATCTGTGCGCGCTGTCGACTAGCAAGCCAAGTTAAATTTTGATTATACTGCAACACTCCTCACCATCGTGGAAACAGAATAATGCACAGGTCTACAAGTAAAGCATTGATTGCCTTGCTATTAACAATCAACATACTGACAACCGACTTCCCTATTTACGCAATAGAGGCCTTCTGTCACCTTTACTATGGCTGAGAGCCCATGGTATATTGCGATCCGGGCCATCATGCAACAACGCATGGGTCAAATGCTGGGTGACTGGGTCTTGTCTGCCTGTTTCATCGGCCATTTTTTTTTGTAACTCTACTCGACTAGAAGTGAACTATGACGAGAGCGCAGCGGCCAGTTACTCAGCAATGGAAACTCATGGTTCCGCTGCCATTGATTCTTTCTAGTCGGAAGGCCATAAGCAGAAGACATTCTCAGCTGCGCCTCGCCAAAGTCACTGTGATCCAAAAAAAAAAAAAAACCCTTCTACCAGCATTGTTTCTGATAACGAAAAAGAAGCACTACCTTTTTGTCTCCTCTGTGACGTTATTACTTGCTTGCTACTTTCTGTACATGCTACTAGTGTCGGCTGTTATTTCTAGAGAGGCTATGGCTATCTCGCTTGAACCAATTATTGATGCTGTCACCTAAAATTGAACAGGCCATTGAGTTCGTTTACTGCGTAGCAAAACATGACGTTGGGCTAACTTTCCTTCTTCTTTTCTTTCTCCGTGTGAACTGCCTAACTCGCTCAAGGTTTTGAGAGAACTAGACATTGTGGCGCTGCTAGCGAGTGATCTATTGTTGCTTCTTCTTCTTCTTCTTCTTCTTCTTCTTTCCTCATACTAATATCAGACACGATTTGATGAGCGTGCTAGGAATGTGCCATTCATATGATACTCTATAGCAGTATTCATAAGTGAAATTCAGTATATAACTAGCTCGGCTATGGTCCAGTCCCCATGCTAGCGGCTTGTTCATTGAAGTCGCTAGCATGAATGGATAAACGACGACGCTGCAGAAGAACAAAATCCAAAGGCTTCCTTCGTGTCCCAAGTGTTTGCCCTTCTGTTTCTTTTCTTTATCTTCAGGGAGAGAGCAGATCACATCCTATTCTGTGCTATTTAACCCGAAGCCAGCACCCACAGACTACTAAATTGATGTTCTACGGCGTAGGGCAAGCAAGATACCAGCATCTCGTATAAAACCCCTAGTTGATTATCATAATGGGTTACTTATCATTCTGCCTTAGCCCCCTAGTCGACCTAGCCTTTCCTTCCTATCAGAGCCCAGTGTTATTGACTCGGCTGGCAAGCTTCATGCAGACAATAAATACGATGCTCACTCACCCAGTCTCCCAGTAGGCGGTCATTTAGTCTTGAAACACACGATGTGATGGACCCGACAGCGGCCAGGGCCTTTCTATGCACTGATTGGCCACGGGCTTCAGGCTGTAGCCAGATGTCACGATCTTTTTTTTAAAAAAATTTGTCGACTATACTTGCAGCTTTCAAGAAGGCTAGATAAATTTTGTATAAAAGCTTTATGCGGGTTTATTGCTACTTAGCTTTCGGTTTGTTAGACGGACAAGTTTTACGGTCTTTTCTTATACGTAGTGCCTATTTCAACATCAAAAATACTAAGCGTCAGCAGAAAGTACATCTACTATGTGAATATGGATATGGTTGCTTGCTAGCCACATGTTCCTGCATAGAAAGACGACGCCACTAACAATATATATATATATATAATCGGTTAGTTAGATATATAATGCTTAAGTATAGTGATGAAGGGTGTGCAACTATAACAGGACCACCATGATGTCTACATATTTTATTGCCACCTGACTGACAACTTGCGAATTCCATGGTTAGTCACAATGCAGTAGCAGGAAGCACACACTCTTTATTTCGTGATAATTGATGTCACAGAATATCAACATAGAACAGAGGAGGGGAAGAGAAGAGAAACATGTGCCTTCTCCTTGATTCTACAAGAATCCGAAACTCCAAGTCACAAAACGACTTGTCTAATATATCATTCCCTTTAGGCACCACTGAAGCAAGAAGTTATAGTAGGCGTCCGCTATACAGAAAGGGAAAGTTAGGGTTGCATCCCTCGGGTGCGGCATCGATTGTTCGAAGTTATGAAACGCGCTACTTAAGGAGAATCCTTTCTTTCTCTTAGTTAGTATTAGCACTACTGACTACATAGCTTGTTTTTTTTGTTTGCCGCTCAAGCTCGTGTATAATGTAGAACGAGAAGGACAAAGTACTTTTGACCGGTAATCCTGTCAGGTTTCTCTACTTAAGGTTCGATGTGACTCTACGGTTGAAAAGGAAAAGTCAGACATTCAAAAGACTTCACCGGGCGCTTCGCCTAAAGTTGGTCTTAATGTTTAAATTTCTTCCTTATTTTGCGGGAATAGAGTATCAAGGAAGAAACAAATCGGATAACAAGTAGTTTGTGACTGGTCTTGTACAAGCAATGTAGTTGATTGCCTGGAATTATATGAAGATTAAAATTAGTATGTATTATATCAGGTTCTCAGTATCTCACAAATATGATCTGTGCAAGACACTGGATGCTGATCAATTATAACATCACATGCCTTAATCTTATAAACAAGAGTACTCGTATATAAAAGAAATACAGAAGTTATGTACTTCGTCAATATTTGTGATCATAGTACAGTTAGTTCCTTTTTCTTCTCCTCACTTTCCTAGAAGATCCTGCTATAACTACAGAAAAAAAAGGTCCACGCCGCTGGACTTGAAACAAGGCATAATACATTCTACTGTATTATTAATTGGCAGTCAATTAATCTAAGACAAACTATAGGATGGATGGTTTAGCTTAGTTGAGGTTGAGATATTATAAACGAAGAGAGGGGTGAATGAACTCTAAGAAAAAAAATCTTTATGATATAAGTTGTTTATTACTAGGGTTATATGAGAACCCTGAACTTAGCGACCAGGTTAATTTTTTTGTCGGAGCATAAGATATGCGATAAATCAAGAAGATCGTGGGTTATACAGATATAAGACTAGGGTTACAAATGGAGGTTGGGAAAACTTCATTGGTTTACTAAGGTTTTTATGTATCAAGCAAGACATGAAAACATCGAGTTCTGATATTGAACAACAATGGAGAAGAGCGTCGAAAGAAGTAATCTTTCAGGTGAGTATTTCAATGAGTTAGTTAGTCTACATAGATATAACGGACTGACTGGATTTAGCCGGGTTAGTCGAAGCTGAGCTGAGACTTGTCAAAATAAAAGATATCTTGCTTGTTATAGAATTGATAGTTAGCAGACATTTGAACAAGATACAGGGTAGACCATGACACAAAGACTAAGTATGTGGCGAAAAAATAACAGGCTTTGATGACCACTTGATTTGTTTTTTTTGAGAAGCCAATGTAGATCTTATGCTTCTCTGTAGCATTCCATTGTCATCATATACTGTCTCTTGTCGTGTTGTTGTGATATTCAGGGACATGTTTCATGAAATTTAGGAACATCTAGACATGAGAATGAAGGAAATTGATCAGCCCGTTTGGGAAACCAAGGGGAAGGGGAAGGAGAGGAGGAATTAGGCTTTGATTGGTGACTGAGATACATGAACTAATTATACTTTGTATGATATTTATAACGGCTTGGTTTATGTGGTTTTAGTATCTCTCTGGGTCTATATGATGATAGGTTACGGTTAATCAAGAACTTGTAAAATATAAGACATGTAAATCATATGCTGGATGGAATAAAGCAATATTTTCAAAAGATAAGAAAAGAAGAGCCTATTCCCCAGCCTACATATAAGTTGATACAATCGAAATGTGTTAAACAATATTTGGATTGTATCATTTCGACCTAGACTTAGGATCTCTGGCCAAATTTGTCCTCTCTGGCCTATCGGAAACTAGCAATCAACTTGAAACTCAGCCCATCCTAATATGTTCATCTTGATTTACTTAGTACTAGTCGTCAAGCACCTATAGCCTTCTTCTGGTCTTTGAGAATATCTGATCAAATATACTGACTTGAAACAGAATCGTCAAGATTCTACAGTCGTTAACAAGCTTTCTTTGCTCTTCCTTTTCCATATCGTATTTTCATTGACTGTCTTTATCTACATTCTGAGCCGCATGGACTAGACATGTGAGCGTGGCTTGCACCACTCACATCATCGGTTCTAGCACTAGACTTGCCCTTCATATTGATGTTCCCTGCCATTTGGCAATATTTTATCAGACAATGACTCTAGCTCTTATCCCCTTGAATCAGCGTAGATCACATCGACGTCTTCTTCCCCCCTACCTGCCTTATGATGTGCCCATAACAAAAACACCAGTCATGCTTGGAACCCGACTGCAGAATAACCGCCGTGTTAATTTTGGATGTCCCTTAACCAATAAGCCAAGATTGAGAAAATTACAAGCCCTAGATACATATCAATAAACACCACCCACCAAGTCATGTAGAAGAATAGCAACTGATACCGACATTAGTTTTCCACATGTCCCTTCTAGTCATTCAAACTCCATGATCGTTACTGAGGTCAGCGCTAAGCCAAATGAAAAATAAAGCGAATAAAGAAAGAGAAGGGGAAAAAAGAGACCGGCGCCTCGAGAGACTGTGTTGACAAATTTCTAGAGGCTAGCGACATGGTTGCAACTCGATACAAGAAGCCACCATCACCGTGGAGCATAACATCTAGGTCAAGGACTCACATAGCGGCATATGACCCGATACTGAGATGAAGCCTGAGAGAGGCCCGGAGAGTATATCAAGTCCATATCAGCTCAATGTGCCAAGGTCCGCATCATGTACCGAGATGATTGGTAGAGACAAAGAAAAGACAGCCTAAGATCATTCAAAAAATCTTCCACCAAGAATCAATGGTTTCATAGAACCTAGATTTATGGCTGTATTGTCTTGTCTTGCACAAAATATGTCATTTTTCCTTTACTTGACTGATCATTCAGATTATTTCAAGCATGGAAAAAAAGTCTCAGATAGTCCGACTTAAATTAAACACATGTCATCATTGTATGTCACCTGAATGAAGCACCTTAGATATTCAAGGAACAGATACAACATATGAATGAGTTGCCCGGGAAAGATCAATGAATAAAATATGTATTGAAGTGCCTGGAAAGACACATCATGACATCCAAGATCTGAAAGCAAAGGTATCTCACTTGGCTTCTTCCGTATTGGGCGTGACATTCTCTGTTCTCGTTGGCGGTGTAGGTGTTTGTTGCTGTGATGAATGTGGTTGTTGGGACTGAGGTCCATTGTGGTGATTGTTGTGGTTTTGGTAGTTCTTGTATCCGTTGTGACTGCCACTACGGTGAGACATATGATGACCACCAGGCCCGTATTGGTGAATCTGTTGTGGACTTGAGTTGTAATGTTGGGCACCAGGCCCATTGTAGCCGTTGCGCACATTACCCACTATGTTAAATGTATTGTACTGTTAAAACTATACTTGATACGCAGATAGATATTGCTATGTTTGTGGAACTTACTTTGACCACCGTGCTGATTAGACATGAACACCGGCGAATTGTACTGCAGACTAGGGCTCATACCGAAACCGGGCTGCCCTTGCTGAGAGCCCTGAGATGCCATCATGGCAGCAGTCGGTCGACCAGGACTAGAGAAACCATTGTTGGTGTTGACTAGAGGACCACCGGATGGGATGAAAGGTGGGTGATTAGGGAACATTGTAGGGGCATGAGGCCCGGTGATAAAGGGAGGCATCATCGGGCCGGCCATATGTCCCTGCTGCTGCATGTACTGATTGTTTTGGTACTGCCGGTATTGGCCCATTTGATTGGTAGGGGGGCCTCCATAGGGACCAACAGGTTGGCTATATTGCATCTGTGCAGGTGAGTTCAGTTGGAACGGCTGCAGCTGCGACATTCTCGGAGACGCAAACGACTGCTGTGACTGCGAGTGCATCATTCGATCATCAGGGTACACCACGTGGCCTGGGATTCCTTGGTGCGATTGCATCTGCATCGCCGGAATGTGAGGGGACTGTCTAGGCCCCATCCCGGGAGGACCGGGAGGCAGATGCATGTGACCAGGGCCACCGTGAGGCCCGGGAAGAATATGACCGGGAATAGGTGTGGCTTCGCCAACTGGCACAAACGGCATTTTTTCGAAACGTATCTTGATTGTCATGTTCATTGTCGAGTCATCCTTCTCGTCATCCTTAACCTGGCGCCACGTGGGAATGGTATCAAATGCAGGAATCAGACCGCGGTTGAAATCCCATGACCGACCAACTGGTTGAATAGTTTTGATGTATCCTAGAACGTCGCATTTCTTTGGGTCGACAGCCTTCGTCTTGCGTTTGATCAATGGGGTAGATATAGCTACAGGAATCGCAACAGGCATCACCATGGGATCATTGACCATAGTTACAGGCAGAGGTCTTGAAGGGCTAGGCGCTATAGAGGCATTGGTGGTGGCCGGAGTTTTGGGTGTTGTACCGGGATTGAAAGCAGGAGCAAAGACGTTCATCTTCATACCAGAGCCACTAGGAGGAATACCGCTCGAGCGACGAGCAATTGAAGAATCAGAGCCAGCATTGCCATGGACATTGGGAGGCTGGTGAGGTAAGTGTTGTGAAGGCTGAGACATCTTGTTACGGGGTGCACGGGCAGAAGGCGCGATGTACTGATGACTGACTGGGCGATCAGCTCGAAGGCCGTTGTGGTAGTACTGAGGCTGCTGCTGCTGCTGCTGCTGCTGCTGTTGCTGTTGCTGTTGTAAGCGGGGGCCAAAACGGGGAACGGCATTGGGTTGGTGAGCAGCGACAGGACCAACAGGACCGACAGGGCGCGAGGAAGCAGGCTTTTGATCGGAAGATATGGCAGCTGATGTGTTAGCAGGGGCAGAGTCGTTGGTAGATTGAGGCTTTAAGCTTGTAGTATCTTTGGCCACAATTGTTTCTTTAAGAGTTGTTGCCTTTTTGTCGTCCTTGTCAGCGGAGGGCTTTGTTTTGACAGTCTCAGCATGTTCCAGTGCCTTCTTCTGGATTTCTTTCTGTTTAACGGGATCCTTGGCAATAATGCCAATTAAATCAGTGGGCACTGGAGTTGAAAGCTTGAAAGATGTAGCAAACTTGCGCAATTCAGATAACCGCTCTTCTTTATCCTGGCGCTGTTTGGTAGTACGAGCCTTCTCGATGTGGGATCTCTCCTTCGTGGCAAAGTCTTTGAACTGATTAAGAACCTCGCGCTCGACATTGGCGGTGGCGCTGGGCGCTATGCCAGACTTAGCAGGGCCACGAGCACTCATGGGTGTACCGAGGGCCTTTGCAGAGTTGACAGCGCTTTTTGGGGCTAAAGGCGTAGAGGGAATATCGGCCTTCTTAGCGGACTCGGTGGTCTTCGGACTAGAAGTCTTCGTATCAGTGGACTTTATGTCAGCAGACTTGGCGGAAGTAGCTGGTGTTTGGGCCGCTGGTGTAGATGTGGCAGGCTTGGGTGTCTCGGCCTTTGCGGGCGTTTGCGAATTCGAGGTATGGGAGGAGGCGCCAGAATTAGACCGGTTGTCGTCAGACTTGGCAGGACGTTTGCCTCCAGGTCCGTTAGAGACACGGAGCTGCGATGAGATGATGGCAGGGTCAAATGGAGCGCCTGAGACTGTAGCCTGGCTAGATGGCGCACGCTTTGCAGGGGGCATATATTTGGCAGTAGCGGGAGAACTGGATAGCAAGGCTTGAATTGGATCCTGATTGCGACGAACACCGCTGTATCTAAACGGAAGGACAAGTTGTTAATTAGTATAGAGTTGGAATAATAAACTTGTTACTCGGCGAGTTAAGTGTTATAGCCCTATAAAAGGGAATTATGTGTGCTACATAAGAGTTGATTGAACCGTCTAGTGGTAACAGAGAGAAAGCACGTACTTGTCTTCTTCATCACCGCCCTTGTCAACACCGGTGAAGTCCATCATGCGTTCTTCAGCCTGGTGAGCGGTGACGGGAGCGCTACGCTCAATCTCGCGGGCCTTGCGTTCAGCAGCGACCATACGCTCACGATACTGCGGGTGGCTACGGTCGATAGAGGTAGTGTATATGTTTTCATCGTAGTCGGTCTTCAGGCCAAAGAGCTTCTCGTTGGCAGCAAACTGGTCCCAAGGCCCGCTGTTACCGGTGGCCGAGGAAGGCGCCTCCAAACTGCCATCTAAGGTAGAGGAAGCATCTGGCTTCCAGCGCTGAAGAGTACGTTCGTTCCCTGGGCGGCTGTTGGAGATGGCGCTGTCGGTGGAAAAGGTCGAGCGTTTGTCTACAGAGATGGAACATTGGAAGTGGTTAGCATTGGACGGAGACATGAGGTATATGGCAAGAGGATAGCGCGGGCCCATATGGCAATGAAGAAACCGCAGACAGGGCAGCGGGCGATATAGACATGGCATGCATGTATGTGTGTATGTGTGACTTTAGTGGCCGCAATATCTGGGATGCTGGTGATATGGCCTCGCAGCAATGATTCCAGTGACAGGTGACAGTGGATTGGCGATGGACAAAAGAGAGAACAGCAGACACAGGCACTCAGCACGCGGAGCGAGAACAATATGATTGGCAATGTATTGAATGAGGACTGAAAGACTTACTGCTCTGCGCCCTGGCAGAACCGCTGAAATTTTGGTCCTTCTTGGGAGCGGGCATCGTGGATGGTTACGATGATGACACTGCAGAAAAAGGGAAAGAATTGACCTGGGCCTTGCAGGTCTCGAGAAGTTGAGTGGATAAGGCGATGGGCGGGCTACGCTCGAAGGAGGACTCTGCTGCTCTGCTTCAGTTGCCACTGCTACTGTACTGACACAGCTCTCGTGGGTAACTAACTGATTGCTGACCTGATCTAGCCTGGTAGAGCCTGGTTGGGCAATCAAGCAAGTCCTTTACCGCTTCGCTTTTTTGGGCAAGCAAGCACGACACCACACAGCTAATATAGTAGAATTGAGAAAGGCCAGCTGGACGGGGCAGTTGTGCAGCAAGGACACTTACTCACTTGGCTTTACTTAGCAATAGCAATAGCAATAGCAAAATGAAGTTGAAACGAGGTTGAAATAGCAGGTTGAAGTGTGCGAGTCCGATGCAATGCAAGAATGCAAAAAGCAGCGAAAAGGGCAAAACAACAAACTAAGGCACGAGGTAGTAATTGGGGAGCAGAAGAGGAGAAATGAATTGCCGGCGGGCAGGAGCAAGCTCGGAGAGGAGCAAAGCAGTACAAAAAAAAGGAAACAGTCGGCTCCGCGAGTTCGTTCTGTTGGCGGCAGGCGGGCAAGGCTGTGTGCGTGGGCGGGTGGAGCTTCAAAATGAGCAAACAGAGAGCCAAACAAAGAGCCGGGCCGACTTTCTTGGTCTGTCTAGCCTATATTGATATCAATTTGTCTGCAGAAAGCAAAGCTAGACAAGTGATTAGAGTAAATGGTAGCGTGTTGATGGTGTTTTTATCCGAGATACTTTTTTTCAATGTCGACGTAGCGTGCCTAGTCAAGCCCAGCACTCGCTTCAGGGGGTTTTGCTGCTGATAGCCTAGAAGCTTCAGACAGATAGACAACTTACAGAAGCGTTCTAAGATCGAGACAAGGAGTAAAAAACAGTAGCCTGAGCCTGCGTAGAATTTGGCTTAAAAGTGGGAGGCAGCTCAGCAGAGCCACTAGTCAGTTTCGTGTAGCAAACGAATTCAATTGTCTAAACAAGGCATAGTGATGTACTGTGAAGTTACCAATGATAGCGGTTCCTACTAAGTTTTGTGTAGGATAGGATTGATAGATCTTTCGGTAGTACTTGATCTCATACCTTGTGCGCTCAGTTGTATAAAGATATGCCTTTTTATTTTTTATTTGATTTTTACCAGATTCATTAGCTTTACTACTGGGAATTGCACGGCAATAGTCAAATTAGATATCAACGAAAAGATACCTGATGCTCTGTAACCAAATCAAGAATGCCATGCCAAACTACCTCTCGGGATACACGAGCTTGCGCAAAAGAGCACGATATAATCCGGACATTGGAACAAAGCGCTGAAGGAAAAACAGCTATTCCCGGTTTACTGCTTAGCCTTCATTCATCATAACTTCTAGTACTGAATTAACTGACCACAGACGAACTGCGCTTGCCTGCATATTGTGAACCATGCAGATTTGGCTCAGCCGCCCCCATCACAGTATAAAAGGTCGCCACGAACAGCATATTCGATCTACCATAATTAAACAACAACCTCTATTTTCCCCAGTTGTTCCAGATCGACAGCTAGTAGAGGTGCAAGGTGCACTGGCAGCTGAGGATGGTATAGGATGGTATAAGACGGTTAACAGCAGTAGCAGGGGCTTAGAGTGGTCTTAGCAGCAAGCCGTGATTACCAGCAAGGCGAACAAAATTATGATGTGTTGCCTCTATTTGCCTCTATTTGCCTAACTACAGCACGAGAGCAAGAGAAGAGAAACGCAAGATAACCTTTTGGGTTGTGCAAAGCTAGTAAAATGCATGTTTATGGCATATTGAAGAAGACGACTCTCGTCACTATCGACCCGGTGAGCTACACAGGCGAAATGGTAGTTAAAGGACTGTCTTGTCTATAATATATGTCAACTAGCTTGAATATTGTATCCATCATGTACAGCAAACAAGCAATATGTGGCAAGAATAAACTACTCGTTCTCCGAAAAAGGCGACGGGAAAGGAAAATTAAGGCAATTGATTGCAAGATGAAACGAAGTCTACTGGTATATTCACAAAGCTTTGATCCGTCCTACCTATAGAACAGACCAATTGATAGTACACTGATTTTATTGGGTCATGATCCAGCGAATCAGAATTACAATTATACACGTAGACCAATCTCCTCAGCGTAGGGGAGAACGTGCAGGTCACCGACGGCGGCAACAGAGGCCTTCTTCTCGAGAAGAGCCTTGGCGGTCTAAAAGGTTCACATGTTAGTTTACAGGTCCGTGAATATGATTTCAACGTGTTCAACGTGTTATAACATACCTTGGCGATCTTCTCGGCGTTAACAGCCTCCAGGGATTTGATTTGAGTAGCGACGGAGGGGAAGTTAAACAACAGGCCGGAACCAGTGGTCAAAACATGGCTGCTGGAAGACTGGGTAGATTCCAAGACAGCGAACTTGGCTTGGGCAACAGCCTTGGCCAGGTCCTCGGTACTAACGGCACCACCTGCAATAGCCTTGATAGCCTTAACAACCTCAACAGCACCCTTGGAAACACCAGCGGAAGAACCGTTCAGAGTGATGGTGAGAAGGCCAGCATCGGTGAAGGTAGTATTGGTGGTGGCAATAGACAGGCCGGGGAATTTGGCGGCGACCTTGCCTAGGGCGGAGAAACCGGCAGTCCACTTGATGTTAGATTGGCCGCCCAGCAGGCGCGCAAGGACCTCGGCATCGGCACCGGAAGTAGTAGGGAAAGCAATGACAAGCGAGTTGCCGTACTTGTGGCCTTGGCGCTGCTCACCACCAAAGTATTTAGTAGCAGTAGTGTTCAGGGGCAGGGCGCTGGAACTGGCCGAGGCGGAGATGTCCTTGAAGAAGACTCCAGCCCATTTGTTCACAATGGACTGGGCAGCACCATCTGCAACAAAGGCAATGTTCGACTTGTTGTAGACAGTCTCAGCGTAGGCAGCAATCGAGCCCTCGCTAGTGTAGGACTTTGTCGACAGAGCGGTAGGGTAGGCAGGCGCACCTAGGCCAGTGTGGAAAGCAACGGCATGAGCGGCATCAAGGGCAATGACAACGGCACTGGGAGCCAATTTAGCCTCCTTTTGGTGGATAACAGGCTCAACCTCCTCGTGGAACTCGTGGGCTATATTTGTTAGTTAGCATATCAGTACATGGAAAAAACAGTGGCCCTTCAATGCTACAATTTTTTTCTCTACTGTCAAAGTGTCGTGCTATTGCTAGTCTATTGTTTTCCGTGATTCCGCTCTTCCCGCAAAAGCTCCGAGAACGAATGGAAGAGAACAACGACACATCCAACAATACATGTAGGCATCAATTCGGTAGAGACTCGGCAGGTTACATACTAGTGTACTTGGTTTGAGAAACCACCTCGGCCAGCAGCTCGGTGAAGTAGGGCAAGTCCTCACGCAGGAAGCTGGCCTCCAAAACCAGAGCCTCGCGGGTGTGGTAAGACTTCAATTGACCACCTAGCAGCTCGGTTTCGCGGGCAATGCGCAGGGCAGATCTTTTGGTGGTGCTCTACAATGGCAACAGCCAGCAATTGGCCAAACATCAGTGTCGTGTCCCAACTTATAGCGGTGTTTATCGCGCCGGATCGGAAGGCTATAATGGTGAACAAACCTTGAAGGCAAATTCCTCCAGGCCAGCAGTTAGGCCGGGCAGAGGCTGGAAGCGAGTGCCAGCCTTTGCAACTATGGCAATCTTGGAGGTAGGGCCCTGCAGGTCCCGGGAGGCAATCTTGACGCCCTCGGTGGTGTAGGTCTCGAAGGCACCGTTAGTCGAGAGCGCTCGGCGCTGGATAGCCTGGTGGGCGATGCGCGATGACTGACGAGCCAGCCGGGAGGCAGACATCGGCGAGATCATTGTCAAATATGGGTGTCTTGAGCGATTGACAACAATCTAGAGTGAGAGGGAAGAAGATCGGCGGGACGTTCGGTCGGCGTAGACGGCGGGCTGGACGCAATTGGAAGAATTCCCTCGTGAGATAGTACGGAGATGTGATCACTGCAGAAAATGGGCGACGAATTAGCATGGTTCCGTCTGGTTTTCGGCCGCACCAGCGAGCTTAGAAAAGTCACATGACCCCAGAAAGCCAGCGTATCCAGTCAGCTCTCAGCCAATGCCAATCATTTTTTTTTCGTCGTTTTCCACCGACCCGCTTAGCCGGGGAAAGGCAAACCCGGCTGAGTCAGCCGATAAAATTGTTGTTAGGTTAATGTGGAGTTAATTTTGTTCTTTTTTTTTCTTCGATACTAATATTACATAGTGCTTAATATACCGCTGTATATAAGGCGGACTAGTTGGTCTTCGGGTTAAGCTGCTCAGCTGTGATAGCCCGACAGGGATGTCTCATTATGAAGCAAGTATGTAGTGATATTTTTTTTTTTTTACAAAGGATCGCAGAGAGCATCGAAAATTATCCTCAGCCCTTTTTTTCTATCTTTTTCCGCCATTGTTTGCATCTTTGCCGATACTGTAGCTATTCCATCATCGCACATTGATTCGACCATCAAACATACATACAAACGCGCGCTTCTGCCGCTCAATGAAATACACACAGCAGCATATAGCTCTAGGGATAGTGAGAGGATCTCTAGAGGCATACAATATCATCATATAGTTCTGTGCTCTACATTTCCCACCACTCATCTGCTCTTATCAATACCAAAAATTATACATCCTCCCCCATCTACACTACTCTACTCTACTCTACTCATTATGTCTGTGGTAAGAACTCGTACCCTTTGGTTGATCTGCGCTTTGTCGCCCTGTGTCAGTGTATAGTACAAACAGTATCTAACTATTTCTTGATAGACCAAGCACACTGCCGAGTTGTGTACGCTGCTCGTGCATGACGTATATGGCGAACTTCCATCTGTAAGTCAGCAACCTTCATTTGTACCTGCATACATATACTCCTACGCGCAGCATACGGTATCATATTGTCGTTCAATCTCGTCACTTTGTAACAAGGCGTCGCTAATGTCATATTGGCAATAGCGCATCCTCTCTGGTCTTTTCAACCGCGGCCCTTCCACTGTTCGACAACTCGTCCAACTCACATCCCTCAGTCCTCGACATCTTCGCCACGGCCTTGCGGTTCTTGTCCAGCAGAGTCTAGTTTACCATCATACGGACCCCAACAACGCAAAGAAAGAAGCAATTTATGAAGCCAACCCCAACAATTCTTACAATTTTCTTCGTCTTGGCAAAATTATTGATATAGTTGGCGAGCAATATGGAACTGCTGAAAAAGAGATCATTCAGGCTATCGCTTCTCTTGGTAATGCTAAAGTAGCAGATCTTGCGCAAGCTTTCAGTGCTCGCATAGCGACTTCGAAGCAAGCGGAGACCAGTTTTTCTGATAGTCACGCACACACCAATGGCCATAGAAATGGGATTGCCGATGGCCATAGCAATGAACACAAGAGCAATGATGCCGTCGTCACTACTAGTGACACCGGAAGCGCTATAAAAAACACGTGGCACCTTCATGAAGTGATCGCGCAGCTCATACAGGCAGAAATATTGGATGTGATTGTGCCTGGATCAATGCGCAAGCTTCATGATGTCTATGACGAAATCGAACAAAACTTCAATCGCAAACACAAAGATGCCTCTGCCAGAATTCGCGCAGAGATGCACCTGGAAATGGTGAAAGAATTCAAGGCTGCTAGAGGCGCTACCAAACAGCTCAAACATGATTTAGATAATTGCAAAATCACAGCAAAAAGACGCAAGCTTAATAACGGCGGAGACGCTGCATTTGAAAACGACGAATTTGAAGGTCGCAGTCTTCATGTAAGCGCTTTCATACTCTATGCATACAGTATCATATGATTACTAACTGTACTGCTCTATATAGCCTGAAACCGTTGTTCGCATAAATTATGAGAAATGCCTAGTCGATCTTCGAAACGAAAGACTTGCTCGCTTTGCTGCCGATATCATTGGGGAGACCACTGGGCAAGTTTTTGGCGTACTTCTACGTCTGCTCACCAAGGGCATCCCGCGCTGCCAACCAGATCACCGTGTTGATGCTGCTGCTGTCGCCGACGATTCCTTCTCCGCTCCACTTAAGATGGTAACCACGCTTGAAATTATCGATCAGCTGGGCCCATCTATAAATGTTCACCACGGCATTGGGAAGACGGACAAGTCAAAGGTTGACAAGGATGCTGCTGAAAAAATCCGGTTATCTGCTCTTGATACCGAAGATGAGGGTGATTCAGATGGAGAAGGTGGGCCTGTCACTGCGAAACCTAGAATTCTTCAAGTTGTCGACGTTGACTCTTCGGACGACGAAGGTTCAGCTGCAAACGGTGCCGAGGGCAGTACGAACTTAGATAATAGATCGTCTGCTAAGGACTCCAGGACGACTATGCTGAGACAGCATTTACTATTACTTGCAGAACACAAGTTCCGGTTTGTTCGTCACTGTGGTGTTCAAGGCCGTGGCCAGTGGACTGTTGACTTTGAAATCCTAATTGACACCCTTCGGCAAGTTGAATTAGATGCTATCATCGCACAGTCCTTTGGTCGGCACGGTCTCCGCCTAACACGCATTCTTCAGCAAAAGGGCCGTCTAGATGAAAAGACCTTAGCATCATTGGCTCTAATGAAGAAGCAGGCTGTTCAAAACAAAATTCTCGATCTTCAGCAAGGCGGGTTTGTTGAGATACAGGAAGTTCCACGGGACAACAACCGTATGGCAAATCGTACCATGTTCTTTTGGTTCTGTGACCCTGCAGCCACTAAGAAAGCTGTGGTCGAAAACCTCCAAAAGATGATTTTAAGATGCCTTCAACGCCTCGAATACGAACGTCGCGTAGAAAAGGATCTTCTTGAGTATGTCAATCGTACCGATGTTAAGGGCAAGGAGGAGCAAGAAATGTCTGCGGAACACTTCCAGCGCTATAGCAAGTTCCTAGGCCTCCAGGACAAGATTCTAGGTGAGGTTATGCGTCTTGACGATATGTCAGCACTATTCAGCGACTACTGAATTACTGATCAAGACAACTATTGTATGAAGCTTTATATTGGGGCATGTGTATTAAGTTTGCATTTTTATCATTTACCCTTCATAATTGGCATAGCAGGTAGAATAATATCGATATAAATCTTTCTCTAGTTACACCAAGTATAGGGTTTGGTTAGGGTCTATGGCTGCTATATGATGACGACCAAAAAACTTTTGGCACACAAAGCAGACAGAAATCAAAGGCGACAGATGAGCCCCGCTGGAGCAGGATTTAGGTGAATTATCCAAGACTAGCACCGGTAAGCGGTACCTCTTAAGAGAGGAATACCAGAAGTAGGATACTTAAGTTAGAGTTAGGAACTTGCGAAGTTTTCCCAGGCCGTGTTTGAGCTGACTGTACAATACCAGGAGTAGTATTCTAACTACTGCACTTCTGGGGTATGATAACTACTTAATATAGGGCACTCTTTTTCTCCCACACAATTTCAATTTCTTACTTGCCCAGTTGCAAAAGTGAGAATATTATTTTTTTTAACTATGAAAAAAAAGAAGAAGAAGAAACAAGTTTTCAAAAGTCGCACTTCGACTTAGTCATTGAATTTACTGTGAATAAGCATTTATTCGTATATCGGCTGGTCCAATGCATGTTGTGACAGGATCAGGATCGGATAACAGTAGCGATTGACTGAAAATTTAGTGGTGTTTGGCCGATATTGACCGGCCTATCTAGGCTACGGAATTTGTTAGCAGTAAATTTTCTCCCCAGGTCGAATCATAGCAAATAAGTAACCATGTAAGCTCCGCTGCAGCCACTCTTTTTTCTCTTCGGAAGTTGCCCATTACTTCTACTGTCTACTGTCTAGCTTTAGTATTCCTTCTGGTTGGGTGTCTCATCTTCTTCGGATCTTGAGTTTGTCTTCCAATATCATTTTTCGTCTTGTCCTTTTCTTTTCTACAGAACCATCTACCAAGTATCTGCATCAGTCATCATGTCTCCCGCCGCCGGTCCTCACAAGGAATCCAATGTTGCCCGACTGCTAGGCTCCGGTATGTTATGCCATCGTCTCTATCTCTTTTTTTTTTCCAATTTTTATTATTATTCCCCTCCCCCGAAAGAAAGAAAACGAACACTGCTTGCAATTTCATCGTGTGATATCAATGTGTACTAACAGTTTTGTGTTTGTGCAGGCTCTGCCGGTATAGCTGAGCTAATGATGTTCCACCCCGTATGTATCGACTGACGATCGACAAATTTTCATCCTGGTCTAAACCGGCTGCGACAACGCTTTAGCTCGCTGTTTGTACTGGCTCGACAGGATAGCCTGTGCTATATACTTATGTCCAAAGTCACCCTCACTAACATGGCCTTTCTTTTATTGTATAGGTTGACACTATTGCCAAGCGTCTGATGAGCAACCAGAGCAAAATTGGTAACTCCGCTGAGCTCAGCAAGGTCATTTTCAAGGAGAAGGCTGCTGCCGGTCCCGGTACTAAGTTCCTATCGCTATTCCCTGGTCTGGGTTACGCTGCTGGCTACAAGGTAAGACGGCATCGACGTATCTATCCGGGATCCATAATAACTAACCGATCATATCTTATGCGACAACAGGTCCTCCAGCGGATATACAAGTACGGCGGTCAGCCCATTGCCCGCGATTTTCTGACTCTACACTACGGTAAGGACTTTGAATCGGCCTTTGGCAAAAAAACTGGCAAAGCCATCTTGCACTCTACCGCTGGCAGGTAAGCATACTTATCCGATCATTGCTGTCATTTCTCACATGCTAAAGCTCGAACGTGCTTAGTCTAATCGGTATTGGCGAGATTATTCTTCTACCCCTTGATGTCCTCAAGATCAAGCGCCAGACCAACCCTGAGGCTTTCCGTGGCCGTGGTGTTCTAGCCATTGTCAAGGATGAAGGCTTCAACCTTTACCGTGGCTGGGGTTGGACCGCTGCCCGCAATGCCCCCGGATCGTTTGCTGTAGGTACCCTTCTATAACTGAGGTTCTTGAAATCTATCATATCTAATACTAGTACATAGCTGTTCGGTGGCTCTGCTTTTACCAAGGAGTACCTCTTCGGCCTGCAGGATTACAACAAGGCCTCATGGTTCCAGAACTTCATCGCTTCGATCGGTGGTGCTACTTCTTCCCTGATCGTCTCAGCTCCTCTCGACGTTATCAAAACCCGCATCCAGAACCGTAACTTTGAGAACCCTGAGAGTGGCTTCAAGATCCTGACCAACATGGCTCGTAACGAGGGCTTTGGATCTTTTTTCAAGGGTCTGGTTCCCAAGCTGTTGATGACCGGTCCCAAGCTAGTCTTTTCGTTCTGGTTGGCTCAGACTCTGATCCCCGCCTTCGATCGCGCTCTAGCTAAATAAACAATGTTCAGGCAGTGCCGAGTTGACGGTTGGGCACGGACCGGTTTCATGAACAGAGACATAGCTTTCAACGACGGACTCTTTCTCAATGCTAGTAGACGAGAAGCTTCCGTGGGAACTGCAAAAAAGCTATCAACCACAGGCGACATAGTCCGATACTCGACAATGCTGTGCGTGACTCACTCACGCCGGCAAGTCACATCTATCCTCTCGGTCCCACAGCGAGGTGGGAGTCACAAGCATCGGATCATGCATATAAGCGTAATTCATACGTATACATGTGTGCATTCAGCACACGCCGACTAAGCGCGATGCTCTAGAAACGGGCGGCAAGCGACGCCACCAACAACATAAAAATGCAGGCCATGGAACCAAAGGGTTCAGCAAAACGGAAAAGGCGGCTGACTGCGATGTGTTTTCTTGATTTTTTCGACTTTTTATCTTCTCTTCGATCTAGAGTTGTAGTCAGGCAGTTGCCGGACAACTCTCTAAGCCTTGTTTTACTAGACTATATTTCCTTGTTTTTATGCATAGCTAGCTCTAGCCTGTTTGTACTGTTATATCTGATGAACATAGCTCTCTCTTCTCTAAATCCTTCTACTAAAATATATATTGTCAAGGTTACTTACTCCTGTTCCTATACGCTGCAAGCCTATGGAACCTTGATAGGCTGGCCAATGCAAATTCAATGCTCTAATACTTGCACGCCTAGCAACAAGACAAGTAGGTGCATCTAAACCAGCCTCTGCTTGGTACGAACCGTAGACATAAGTTTCAGTTATGCTAGGGTCTTGCTTATGCTAGCTACACTTTGCTTTAAACAAAGGAATGGCCTTGCTCTACAGAAAGCGAGATAGTTTGATGGCGCCCCACTAATGTTGATGCAGCGCTGCAAGACGAACAAACGAACAGAGTACTTCCACATTGGGAAGGGCCGTCAGGCTAGCAAGCAAAACAGGTCGGGACTAGTGGAGTTGGCGCGTCGTCGTAGCAACGTTGATAAACAAACAAGCTGGCTAAATCGTAAGGCCAATTGGCGCCATTCTAGAGTTGGTGCCAGAGTCTTTTGCTGCTAAGGGCAGACTAAAGATCGATATTCGTTGATGGAACAGATGTAACGCGGCTACGTAGCAACGCAGCAACGGGCTCTTGTTTGGACGACAACGCCGCTAGGCTAGGCCTGTGATTGGCAATGCACTGGCTTGTTGACTGGCGGCTGGCGAGGGCCTTTACTTTCTGGCAAAGATGACAAAGGCTTTAATTATGTACATGGCGTTGCATCAGGAACATCAGTATGGATAGAGAACTTGTTGTTTTCATCTTAGTTGTTGTCAAGCTGCCCCTCGTTCGTGCTCCTCCGTTAAGCCTTTGAGCCATCCATTAAACCCTACCACATGCTCTTACCCTGCAGTTTCCCTGTCTAGCTCTGGCTTGCTATTCCGTCCATCACATCAGTCGTAGCCTCCTAGAATCTCTTCTATTTACCCTGCTCGTCTTTTAATTCTCTCCATCTTCTTCTACCCTCGATCTCGCATCGTCGTCTCAATCTTATCACTTGCGTCTCATTCCTGTGCGTTGCGTTTGTTGATTCACCGCCGATTACCTTGCGCACTGCTTATCCTCATCTTTTTTTTTCTTCCTTTACTTTACTGCGACCCTTGTATCTTGATACCACTATTGTTTTTATATGCCTTTTTTCTTGCTGGGCGACATAAGTCTTAGTTCCTTGTTGCTTGAGGCGACGCCCACCTTACAGTGTGTTTGCTTGCTTGCCTGTCCATCTGCAGACTACGGTCATCGACTGTCCTGGATCTCTAACCCTTCTTTGTAGCTATCGCCACGCCGTTAATTTTCCTAGCCGACTGGTTCTTTGCCAGAAACCCTCGCATTCCTCGACGCTCTTTACTATACCTTACGCATACCTACTTTCTAGATAGTTTTGGACGCATCTTTGCACTTCTGTCCTTCTATATCCCTTGCTTCTCCCATAGAAGCCCCATCGCCGTGTAAGCGTCCACTGAAGATGCCAGCGTCCGAGAAAGACGCTGCCTCCTTCACCGGTTCGTTACGACACAAGGCATCTGTCTCTTCTGTTGATCAAGGCAGAGCTCTGATTCCCATGTACGTTACGCATATTATCTTGACTGCGCAACTTGCGACTAACACTTCGACTATCTGCTTTATTACTTGCTTTAGGTGGGATAGCTCTGACCCTGAACGAGCACCGCCACCGCTTCCTCTTAACCCCCAGTCTCCCGGAATGCTATCTCGAGTAGGCACATCGAGCGCGATACAGTCGGCTCACCTTGCACTATCCGAAAAGGCTCGCGAGGCCAGCATGGTAACTCCATCACCTCTCTCCCGGCGATCCGACATGTCTGAGAACATATATCCTCCAGGCACGCGCCCATTGCCTATCCCCGGTGTTACAGCTGCTCACCGCCGCATGCAATCGTTGCAGCCGACAATACGCGACCGCAGCTTGTTCCTGGAAGGCATGCCACCCCCGAAATCCCCAGAAAAGTATAGCAACATGCGTCCTGTCACCCCTACTGCTGGTGTCAACCACAGCGACCTCTCTTCTGGATCACCAGACAAGGACCACTACCCCGTGCCCGGCCCCAGCCTGACGCCTATCATACGCCCGGTTGCAAGGCGCACGCATCAAAGTATCCTCGGCGAGGACCCACCACCGCAGTCTGCCACCATGATGGCTCTTAACAGCATGCCTCCGCCTAGCATGCCTCTTCGCGAAAATGCTTTTAGAGAGTCGGAAAAGACACACACACCCCCACAGCAGACATTCATGCACGGGGCACCCTTCAGCGTGCAGCTGGAAGACAGGCCCATGTCACGTATGGAGTCTCAGCCGCTGCCTCAACCTCCTGCCCCTCGAGTCGACGAAGCCAACGAGCACACCCCCAAGGCTCGCAGCGCAGAGAAAGCCAAGCCTACCGAGAGTGACGGTGATGTCTTTACTGGAGGCCCCCACACTAATAACAACAGTGCCACTTTCGCGTTTACTGAGCTTGGTAACCAGATCATGAATCTTACAAAGATTGCTTCGCATCTCCAGAAAGACATGTCTGCACTGAGTAGGCGTAGCAGAGATAACGCAGCGGATCTCTTGAGTCTCAAACAAGCTACTAACGCGCGAGATGAGGACATCCGCAAGGGCTTGCGCAATCTGATTGAGAATGTAGATGAGGTGCGTCGCTCTGGCCACAGCACGAAGGATATGCTAGCTGGTGCTGGTAGTCTACTAGACACAAAATCTCATACCCACACGTCTTCTCCTCCTAGTGTTATAGGCCTACGCTCATTCAACCTTCCTCGTATTCCTACACCAAATAGTTTTGCTGCGTCGTTGGATCAAGAGTCTATCAGCACACCATCACTATGTGGTCAGGAGAACACCCATGTAGTGAATCTACTGGAGCGTATTGTTCGCGAGATGGGCACTAAGGAGGGCTATGAGAACATGCTATCACGTCTTGCCGAACTTGCTGAACAATTACATGGCATGCCTTCAGCCAACAAGATCAATGAACTCATGGAGCAGTTGCGTCAATCCAAGTCAGAACATAGCCATCGGGTTGCCCTGAAGTCTTCCAGCGAGGCTGGTAGTGTCAGATCTCGAGTCATGAGCTTTGAGGGTAATACTGTACATGATTCACTCGGCATATTCAACGATCACTCGCTCCCCCCTCGACCAAACTCGTCTGGGGCAGGTTCTGTTGTTACAGACGATGTTCTCAAGGTAATACATTCTGTCAAGGATAGTGTTGCTCAAGGTGGAGGCCTTACTGCTGAAGTTAAAGCTCTTGTGCGCGAGCTTCGCGGTGAAATTCTAGGAATGGGCCGTGAGCTAGGTCGCCGTCTAGATGAGCTTGGAGAAAAGAGTAATCAAAACCCTTTGGTTCGCGAATCGGAGACGAATCGTGTCATCCACGAAGGCCTGGAAGAGCTCAAGGACCAGCTGGATGCCCTTTTAAGGGACCGTCCCCACACTTCGGCTCGTTCCGGGGAAAGTGTCGATTATCAAGAGATCTATAACGCCCTGCGTGCAGCTTTGAAGGATAATTCTAAGTCTATACCCCCCCTAACACAAGACGATGTTATCTCTGCTGTTCGAGATGCCTGGGAAAACTATAAGCCTGAGATCGAGATTCAACAGTATGGTCTCGAGCGGGAAGAGGTTCTAGCTTGTCTTAAGCAAGGCCTAGAAGCCCGCGATGACATCGCTCTGGGCGTAACACAGGACGAAGTATACCAGGCTGTGATTGATGGTCTCAAGCACTACTCACCGCCTCCCGTCGACAGTGCAGTCTCACTTTCTCGTAACGAGATTCTTGATGCCGTTCGCGAATGCTTGGAGGAGTTCGAGTTCCCTGTTGCTCCTGGCGCTGTGGGTGGAGACATGAGCCGGGAGGAGATTTCTCACGCTGTGCGTGAAGGTTTACGTGATATGAACCTTTCTCAGTCTACGGAAATTGCTGCGCCTGCGGGATCTCTAAACAATGCCGAGGTCATGGACAAACTACATGAAATTGTTGAGATGTTACGTTCTGAATTCACAGCTGTATCTCTCGAAGCCAAGCAAAATGTGACTTCGGCTGGCCGTGATACCGAGCATATCATTGATTCTACTCGTGCTGGCCTCGACAAACTTCGTTTCGACATAGAAGCTTATGTTGAGAAGTTATCTGGGAGCGTTAGTAGCATTGCTGGCGACGGCTCAGCCAATTCTGGTGACCCTACTATGGCTATCAATGGCCTTGCTCGCTCACTGGACAATTTCCGGGATGATATCAATAGCATGTTGCATTCGCAAACTGAATCTCTTCGGGACACTGTCAACATGTCTCTGATTCCAGCTGCTGCTGCGTCTGGAGGTGCTAACAGCACCTCAAAGGAAGTCCTCGAGACTATCCGGGATGGCATTGATAGTATACGGAGTGAGCTACGTCGCCCTCTTCCGGGTACTACAGAGGTATTGGATGCTCTCCATGAGGGCCTTGGCGATTTACATCTAGCTGTTGATCGTGTTCGTAATAAGCCAACTGATCTTACTGCCAATGATGAGATCCTGGATGCCCTCAAAGCAGGCCTGAACTCTGTTCGCTCAGAGCTAAATGAAATCCGGCATATGAGCAGTAGAGCCATCATTAGTTCTACCGCCCGTAGCGTCCACTCTGACTCTGGTGAAACTCACCACAAGTCAGATGATCTTCGGAACATAGAATTCCTCATTTCACAGCTCCACGGAAGACTAGATAAGATTTCACCGCCTCAGACATCTTCGCCAGATGCCATCAATATTGACGGCATGGTACGCTCTGACGACATCCGACATCTAGAGCTGCTAATGAACGATCTCCGTATCAAGATGGACGCACTCACCGAAGCTCAACTCAACGCGCCAGTCCCTGACCCACAGGAAATACCTTTGCCAGATGATGATCATGCCAAACAAGAGGATGTCCAGAACCTAGAGATCTTGATATCTGGACTTCATGCTAAGCTAGAAAAACTAGCCGAGAGCCAAGGCTTGACCGTTTCTACTATTACATCTCGAGGACCTGAAGAAGTTCCCCTCCCCGCTGATCATGTCAAGCAGGACGACATCAAGAATCTAGAGTTTCTTATAACACAGCTTCACGAGAAGGTAGATGCTAGCCCAGCTGCTGCCCCTGCTGTTGCACCGGTAACTGTTACCACAGAACCTGAGGATAAGTCCGTATCTGCTGCAGAACTAGCTCGCATTGTTTCTGCGATGGATTCCCTGAAGGAGACGGTCGAAACAATGGCCAATCGCAGTATCGACAGCTCATCTGCATCTTCTATAGAAGAAAATAACAAAATTCTCCGAGATGATATCCAAGCTATCGAGCTAGTTTTAGTTAATGCCAAGGCTAGTATCGATGAGTTTGTGGGTGGAAGCCAGACGGTTCATAAAGAGCACATTGACAATTTAGAAATGCTGCTTCTTGATACCCGTCAGTCATTGTCTGCCCTGACAACTCAAATGGAATTTGTGTGCCGCCGTGAGGATGTGTACACTCTCCAGGCTTTGATTAGTCAGATGTCAGCACGCCACGATCAAGCCAACGTGGTAAGTTCTGCTACTGGCGCCGCACCAAGTGCTACCACTGCTCCCCTGGTGGCTGAGCCCGCAGTTTTTCCTCCATCGGCTTTCCCTATGGCCGGTATGTCGTCGACTCACGAGGATATCAACAACCTGAGCAACAGTCTTAGAACTAGTATGAGTGTTCTTGCTGAGTCACACTCTATGTCCGTGGTCAATCGACAGACTGAGATGGCTACCATGGCTAAGAATTTCGCCGATGTTAAGAATCTTGTGGGTGAGGTTCAAACGGCGATGGCCTCCAAGCTTGAGGATGGATTCTCTGTTGTTGAGAGCGTTAACTCTGGACTGGAGATGGTCTTGGCAATTGTGGAAAAGAACGAAGATGTTTCCGACATACTACGCGCCTTTGTGGAAACCGTCAAGGCTGATTTTGAAGAAACACGGGATAGTGTTGTAGGGGCTAAGCTCGATAATGAGGAGAAGATGCAAGCTGCTAAAGAGTCACTTACTGCGAAGCTTGAGTTACTGCAGCTCTCCACTGATGAGCGAGGCGCTGAAACTTTGACCAAGATTGACGAGTTAGGCAAGACTGTCCTCGACTCTATCAAGGAAGTTGATGAGTCCAGCAAAACGGTCTTTAATAGTGTCGAAGGACTCATCACACGCAATGACGAGGACCGCCTCGAGAGCAAGACTCAACATGAGCTAACACGTGAAGAAGTCAAGGCTGCCATTGATGGTGTCAAAGAGCCTGTAGCTGAGCTTCAACCTATCATTGCTGTTGCTATGAAAGAGGTTCTCGACAAAGTTCTAGAACACTACACCCATTCGCAAGACTCTGCACAAAACTTAGAGACGCGTATCAGTGAGGTACTTAGTAAGCCTGATCCGGTATTCCCTGATCCATACGACGACGCCGAGCTCAAAGCCAAGATTGAGGCCATCGCTACCACTGAAGCCGATGCTTTGGCCAGGCTTACTAGTCTTGTTGATGGCGACGATAGTGCCTTAGCTAAGATTTCCAAAATGGAGGAGGTTGGTCATGAGACTCATAAGCGACTTGATGTTGTCACTGTACAGGGCGAAGAGCTACGAGAGCAAATGTCCAAGACTGTCGGTGGCATCGATGACGTCAAGTCTCAACTTGATAGGCTATCTGGCGAAGAAGGCCTCGGTGCTCTTGCTGTCCAAATTACTACAATGGATGAAGCCCTAGCCAAGAAGCTAGGCTCACTTTCTGACTGCGATCTTCTCATGCAAGATAAACTTGAGAAGGTTGATCTAGGCCTCAGCACTAAGCTGGACGCACTTGCCAAACTCGATTCTCTGGAACAGGGTGTTGTCGATAAGTTTTCAGGCTTCGAGAACACAATCGGCGATAAGCTTGGTGGCATCGACACGGGTATTACGGAGCGTATGACAACTCTGGGCATTGCAATCACGGATGGCCTTGCTGTCGTGGACAAAACACTAACAGAAAAGCTTGGAGAGTTCCAGACTTTGGTGGCGGCAACAGTCACCGACAATGTCTCCGGCGTCGATACGAAACTAGATGATGTCGTCAGCAAGGTCAGAAACATTGATAGCACGGTAGGCGAGAAGCTAACGTTAGTAGAGTCCAAGATGACTAGCCTTGAATCAGTTGTCACTGATAAAGTTAGCAATGTTGACACATCTGTGACTGAGAACTTTGCTACTATGCACGCCACGATGACGGAGAGCTTCACCAAGGCTGATACAGCGCTAACAGAGAACTTCGCGACGCTCAATTCGCAGGTGTCCGACAAGTTCACGGGCATTGAGACCTCTCTTGGCAGTGTCGGCACGCAACTATCGGCTATCGATTCTTTGGTTACCGAGAAGTTGACTGGTGTCGAAACAATTGTCTCAGACAAGCTTTCTGGTGTTGAGACCGCGTTGACAACTCAATTTACGGAGTTTGATAAGACGCTCGTGACCAAGTTAGTGGGCTTCGATTCAACGCTGACTGAAAAGATGGTTGGCATGGATGATTCGCTGGCTAGCAAGATCACCGGGATGAACACATCGGTCACTGAAAAGCTTGATCGTCTAGTTGAAAGTGATGTAGCTGCAAGTGGACAACTGACAACGCTCGTTGAACAAAGTGCCAACGCAGCCACAGCACTGGCCCGTCTCGAGACACTGGATAAGGTACAACAGCAAATGCTGCAAGCAGCTGCTGACATCTCTGCTTTCCTGTCGTCGCAGTCTGCGCGGATATCAGATGACACGGACAAGACAACGAAAAACCTGATAGACGCTACAGCGTCGCTAGCAGCCCGCAGTGCCGAGAAGGAGGCGGTCGAGGCTAGCATTGCTGCCCTGCGCGAGGAGGAGAACCGTCTCCGGAACTCGGTCATTACTCTACGCACTGACCAGGAGCTGATGACGCGCCAGCGCACAAAGCTGGTTGCCGATGTATCTTCGCTAGAGACGGCGCTGAACATCCGACGCGAAGAGCTACGCGAGATGGAGGAGCGGGCTGAGGGCCTGGAACGGCGCATAATGGAAGGCGTTATGGATCATTCGCGCATTTTATTGATGGCGAAGAGTGCTCGCTTAGGCGGCAAAGATGCAGCCATGGACCGCAAGCGTGTCAAGAGCGGCAAGGTGGATGGCGATGTCGAGTCCAATGCCGAAGTTAAGGCAGCAGCAGTGAACATTGCCCTGTCGGGCAAACGTCGCGTCCCGCCGTCATCAGGAGTGAATAAGCGCAGCAGCGATACCTCTCGCCGGATTGCGTCCCTAGGTCAAATATCGGACGTAACTCTAGCCGGTGGCATGAAACGCAGCCACAGTGTCCGTACAGGCGGCGCCAATGGCCGCAGCATGCGTAAAGGCAGCGAAGGCAGCGCGCTTAGCAAGAAGTATGCGTCGAGTGTGACAGCGTCGCCTGCCGCGGCAAAGGCTGCTAAGAGCACCTCTGCTGCGGCAGCTGTTGCTGCTGCTGCTGCAGTCGCCGCCTCTATTGCTAAAGATGAACAGTCGATTCACGAAGTTCCTGAGGAAGATGAGGATGAAGATAGTAGTGACGAGGAAGAGGACGATGATGGCGAAGAGGAAGTCGTTGTTGAAGAAGATGAGGACGACACCGACGATGACGATGATGACATTGAGGTCGACCAAACCATGTTGAGGAAAAACTTGAGTGCTAATGCGCATGCCAGCGAAACTGCTACAGGCGATGACGAGGCTGGGGAGGAAAATGAGATCTCTGATAGCGATGAGGAGTTCGAGGACGCCGAAGAAGAAGATGAGGAGGATGACGAAGAAGAAGTCATTGTCGAGATCGAAGACTCGATAGTTTCAGCACCAGACGACGTTGAGGTTTCAGCAAAGTAACTGCTTCTACCTGTTGTTCTCCGTCTAAAGTTAATTATCACGTTTAGTTTCCTTTTTTGTATTTCTTTTTTTTTGGTTCTGGTGGCATTCACGATGACGAATTATTAATTTGGGGGGGAGGGGTTGTTTTTTTAAGTTTGAAGTTCTTTATTTGTTTACTTGTTAAATGTTAGGTTATGATCCCTTTTGATACAATTCCTCTTTGTCTTTTGCATAATTCCTAGTGTAACAATAGTAAGTACAGTAATAGTACATATAGTAGGTGAGGGAGGTACAGCAGATGGTATATGAAAGTGAAAGACTTAGCTATTCCTACACGTCTCCGTTTATCAATCAGATCTTATCTTATCAATCGCACCGTTCATTCACAACTGGCCATCCTGGGTCTTCAATGCCATGATTTTAGTCTTTCCTCCCATCCATGGCTGCAGAACCTCGGGGATCTTGACGCTCCTAGTAGCTTCGTCCCAGTGCGTTTCAAGAATCGCAGCAATGACACGCGGAACTGCTAAAGCCGTGCCGTTGACGGTATGAGGGAAGCCGAGCGTGCCATTGGCCAGCTTAACGCGCGTCCGCAGACGTCTGGACTGGTAGTCGGTGCACATGCTAGCCGACGACAACTCGCCCCAGCCGCCTTCAGTCTTGGGGAGGTCTTTGCGCGAGGGGAAGAAGGCCTCAATGTCGTTCTTGCGATAAGCGGAGGCGCCGAGGTCTGTAGCAGGCATCTCAAGTACGCGACAGCGCAGGCCAAGAGAGCCGAGAATCTCAGACTGCATGTCGACGATTTCGTTGAAGACTTCGGTAGCGGCAGGCAAGTTGTTGTCAGGCGTCCAGGCAAATAGCTCGACCTTGGTGAATTCGTGCACGCGGTACAGGCCCTTGGTGTCGGCGCCACGAGCGCCCGCTTCGGCGCGGTAGCTGCGCGACACAGCGACGCGGCGCATGGGTAGATGGCTGGCCAGCAGGGCCTGGTTGGCGTGCATTCCAGCAAGAGGAATCTCGGCGGTACCGGCCAGTATGTGCTGAGGCTTATTGCGGTCGGTGGGGGCTTGCTGAATAGCGTATATTTGCTGTTCGTCGTGCTGATCGCGCGGTTGAAAGCCGCAGGCTGCGCCAATGTAGCTGTACACGAGGGTGGGCGGCGCGACTTGCGTCCAGCCGTGCTGGGTGGCTACGGCGAGGGCGTACTGCACGAGAGCTTGTTCCAGCTGGGCGCCGGCGCCCATAAGGAAGTAGAAGCCCCAGCCAGATGTGGTGGCCGACGAAGTGAAGTCGAGGATGCCCAGCTCTGTGCCAATGTCGACGTGGCTCTTGCTGCGCGCCGCCAACTCGTCCTCGACACCCTCACCCGGTGCCGGGTTAATATACGAAAGTACGATGTGCTCATCACGCGGCGTCTGATCACTTGTTAGGTTCGGCAGAGCCGCCGCCATGCGGTCGATAGCCGCGTCTAGCTCACGCTGACGCTTCATCGCCGCCACCAAACCCTCCTTGACGACGCGCGAGGCCTGCACCACACTAGGCTGGACCTCCGCATTCTTCTGGGAGCGCATCGACGCCTGGATCTCGGAGTTGCGCGTGCGCAGTCGACTAAGGCGTGCGTGCATCGATAGCTTCTCCTGGTGTAGCAGAGTGATTTTCGCTGGGTAGCCCCCGGCTTCGTTATAGTTACGCGACATAGCGTTGGCGGAGTGGACGGCCGTGTGGTTTCGTATGGAGCGTATGTCGATTATAGCCTTGATGGGACTAGCAATCGGCTTCCCGGGAAGATCGTGTAGGTCAACATTTAGAGAAGGCATGAATGTTGAAGGCTCGTCCAAAGACGTATTTTGTTCTGGATTATCAGAAGCAGCGTCGGTAGAATCTGGAGACGATTCTGATAGCGTTGAGTATCGTGTTGAATACAAATGAGCAGCTGGCTTCGTGATCGGCAGGCGCAAAGCCAATGTTGGCCGAACAGTGGCCGAGAAAACTCTTGAACGAATCATTGAAGCCTGTCAATTTGAAAAACGGAATGGCGATAAGATACGAAATGAGATCCCATGATGTTTTGTCTACGTTACTAAAGTTGTGAAGTTTAAGACAATATCGATTTTTGTTCATGTCACACGATGGTCAGACCAACCTTAAAGCGGGCCTCCTCTGCTATATGCTGAGTAAGCTCGCTTCAGATGCCCACGTTCATCGCGACTTCAATAGACACTCGTGGGCAGAGGTCAGTTACATTTGTTGAGGAAATTCGTTGTGAGTCAGTACTTTCTTCTTCCTCGTCTTAGATTGTATGTACATAAGATAGTTGTCGAAGTGCTTGAGGTTATTATTTCCAAGATAACCCGTAAGAGTGCTCGTCATGTCTTTGCAGAGATTTTCTCTTTTTTGATCAATAATCTTATCAACTTTCTGAAACTATGAAGATACTTTCTTTTTCTGATTGCCCGTTCGTTTCCTTCTTCATTAGTGCAGATCAGTGTTGACCGTTATTAAGAAACGCAGAGTTAGATAACTAATATAGGAGAGTAACACTATTTTATCTCATTCTCCACTTGTACTACAACAGCGACTATGAACATGGAAGAACCACCGAATTTGGTTAACCCTATGGTCATTGTTGATACTAGATATGAGTTAAAGACATAAGATAGGAAAGCTATAGTATCTCTAGTCTTGATAGAAAACGAGATGAACCAGTACTGATCTTTTGCCGCATCCCGGGCGCGATAGTGAAGTTTTCTTTGTCGGCTAATCACACTCAAAAATTCGTAGTTATCGATTATGCTATCTAGATTCGTGCAATCGTGATTTCGTGAAAACCGCCTCCTTTTCCCACAAGAAAACGGCAGTATGTAGTTTCTCCCGCTGTTCTATATTCCATCAATCATTCTTTATATCATTTTCTTTTCTGTCTTCATATTGTTTCATGACATCTCGACGTCAGAATCATGCACAATTTCCATCTTCACAGCAGCATCTTGGCCTTCCCCTTCTTCGTCTGAAGATTCCTCTTCGCTAGAACTCCAGTCTGAGCCTTCACTACTTGTCGTGTCAGCCGGATCTTCTTGAGGCGCCACATCGCCCATTTCAATGTCATTCACAGCGTCTTGGCCGCCCTTTTTGTTCTTCGCCCACTTGCGCTTTGCCTTTTCCCGCTCGGCATCGCGCTTGAGCTTTGCAGCAAGCAACGTCACGCGATCAAACGGGACTACCAGGTCGGTGGACGGGAAACTGTCAGGTGCCATTTTATCGTACACATAGATAGTTGGGAACTCAAATACGGTGGCGCCGCGCAAGTTCTCGCCAACAATATCGTTAGGATATACGGGCCGCAGACCAATCTTAGAGTCAATCGAAGGCCGCGGCTGGCGCAGATAAAACACGAATCTCTCGGCCAGTTCCTGTGGTGTCTGTCCAGCAAACCCCATCGTAGCCGCTGCGCCAGTCATGTCCTCATCCTCGCCTTTCTCCGCTGCCGTTTTCTTCTTCTTCTGCTGCTGCTGATTATGTTGCTGGCGCTGCGGGTCGAGCTGGCGCATAGCGGCGGCAAAAGCCTGGACCATGACACAGTCGTCCATCGTCTTGGTCTGCAGCCGCACACCATCGGGCATCACCTTGTCCGCAACATGTTCATTGTCTGCAATCTCCGAAGGAGAGCTTGTCGGCAGCTCCCAGTCAGCGGGGAAGCTAGAAGAAACTACTAGCCACTCGATCTGCCACTCGATGCGGCGCCGTGCTTTAGTGAACCGCGTCGAGCTCTGCTTTGCACGGGACAAGCCCGGCGGCGCACGAAGCAGGTTGATATCGAACTCAGCTAACCGATACTTCATGCCTTCTTCGACATGGCGGCGATTCTGACCCTTAGCCGCCAACGGTTTCCTCGCCACAAACTTTTGCAAACGACCATCGCGGCCGCGCCGGTCCTGCACATGCTCGACCATGATGGGCCGCAACTCGCTGCGTTCAATCAACCCACGCTCTTCCAACTCCTTCTCGCCCGCCTCGGTGGCGCGGTCCAACGCGTACAGAAAGTTGTAGTCGTGGTCAATACCGGCCGCCGTGCGCAGCTTTGCTGCAGGCACATACGCCGTGCGATCACGTTCGCCGCTGCATTCGGCCCATTTTTTGTGCTTCTCGACGCAGATGAGCGAACAGGTAGCCGTATTGCACCGCGGGCATTTGTATTTCGGTGCCGAAACGTGGCAGATGGCGCACAGCGATGTCAATAGCGGATCGGTCATGACGGCAGTCGTTGTTGGTGTATGGGATGGTTGGGTTGAATATTTTTGAGTCGCTGAGTTGACTAGCTACATATGAACAGTCTTCCGCTGTCCCATACAAGGATCATTACTCAAAACTAGTTGAGTCTAGATAAAGCTAGCGGTGGGGTTGAAGGAAGAGTTTGCTCAGAGTTTTTTCCCCACCATTCCTAAACAAACCTCTACTAGTTGTAGAACAGCCAATTCAATTCAAGGGCGGCTTCGGAGACTTAGAAAAGTACGATGGTAAAGATGCAGCAGAACAACTCAATTTTTTTTAATACACTGGCAACTATTTGGACACGGTTAGTCAAGTTCACCGGCTACGCAGGAAAACAGTGAAGTTTGTTCATCAGGCAAAGACAAATAAATAACTGCAGTTCGCTTATCTCATCAGCGAGCAACGAGTAACATACAATAATCCACTATACGTAGCCTATCTAGCCATCTTTAGGCTGCACTTCATCAACGCCGTCAGCGACATGAGACCCTCTATTCATAAAAATCAGAGCTTTAATAATTTTATATTTGAGTTGTAAAAAGAAGTAAATTGTAAAATACTATCAAAAGGCGCCTCAACATAAGGAAAACGTTTTACCCAAAATAACTAGAAAAGAAAAAATAACAAAGAATAGCCCGCAGTAGTCAATCAAGAAGAAAGACACAGACAACGCCTCCGTAAATATACCGCTACTGTGCTGAACATAAAAGGTAGGGCGCCGTTCCATACTGATCTCAAGAATAGAATCGCCTCCCAGTAAGTAAGGAGGTGTCATAGCAAAGAGGAAAGTAAGAATAGTGGGCAAGAAAGAACGTAGTAAAAAGAACAAAAAGAAAAGCAGATAACAACCAGTAATGAAAAAGAAGTGGTATAAACAGAAAGAGAAGAGAACGGCGAGACCGCACAGGCCCAAACGCAAGCACAGACAAAAGCACACAGGAAGACAAACAGACAGAATAGCATGGCATGCAAAGCTCATATCGCGACGTGAATTAAATACCATCACGCACGAGATCGGAAATGGAGGACAGGATGAGTGAGAAAACAGCAACCAGCAAGTTCCCCCTTCCTCTTCTTAGACGAATAACGTATGTATTGAAGGATGGAGGGAAAAAAGGTAAGGATGGAAGAAGCAGCGGCATCTCTTCTTGCACTCGAGCACATCAAGGAAATACGTGAAAGAGATAAGGAAAGAATAGAAACAAAAAGAAGGGGCTGCAATACAAACAGACAAACATAGTAGATAAACAACAACGTAACGAGCACGGTGCTTCTCATAATACAAGCAGGCCTGCCAGCCTGCGTACCAACATGCATCGGCCTTCTAAATATGGCCGACGATGGTAACGGCAGCTGGCAGCAAGTCATCAAAGAATAGTGATGATGGGTGGTGAAGAGAGGACAGAAAGAGATTAGTTCTGCATATAGCTTAGTGTACGTGTGTTCATGTGTGTTTACCGCTTGGGGATGCCGCCCAGGGCACTGATACGCGCACCCGAGGTTCTATGGATGAGGCCAGCAGCAGAGTGCTTGCCAACAATGGGCTCTGAGGGCAGGATATCAACCTCGCTACGATTCTCAGGAAAATCTTCATCATCCTCGACAATCTTGGTTGGGATGTCATCGCGCATGAGATACTGCTGGCTGCTGCGCTCAGGTGTGGTCGCCGACGAGACAAAGGACATGGCAGTGCTGCTGCGGTTGGGGATCAAATCCGGCGTCGGAGGGATGCTCGAAGCGCGGCCCGAAGGATGTAGAAGGCTCTCGTCACCAGTCTCAGACGTCACAGTAGAGTGATTGCCATCCTCACTGGCCGCCGCTGACAGACCACTAGCCCGACGGGGGTGATGAGAGTGAGAATGGTGTGAGTGGTGTGAGCGGTGCGAGTGACGCGAGTGAGAGCGAAGGCGCTCCTGCTCAGCGATCTCGGCATCCTGGGCCAGCTGTAAACCTTCGACGGCAGCCTGACACTGCTCAGCAATGTTGCGGATTATGTGAGCAATAGCATCGGTCTTATCCTTAAGGTGGCGGTCGGCGACGTCAATGAAGCTAGACGCGGAGTAACGCTTGCTATCCAAGCTGGTCGGGCTGGACAGGTTGCTAGTAGCAGGTGATGAGCCACGGCTGCTTCCGGCGGCAGCGGCAGCAGCAGCAGCAGCCTCGTTCTCGTCGTCCTCATAGCCGGCTTCCAGCTCCTGGAGCAGCTCGTCAGGCCGAGTGAGGGTCTCAACTATGTGGTCCATGTGATGGCGCTGGCCGCTTATGAGACTGCGCAAGTGGAGAACCACTCTACGGGCCTCATCACGCTGGCGGCCAATGGTGATATTGGTGTGCTGCAGAGCGGCCAGTTCCTTCTTGTTACGTTTACGCTCACGTTCAAGCTCCTCGGCAATTTCCTGTTGTAGAACGAGAGCCTCGAGGGCATCGTCACGCTGCTTTTCAGTACCAACGAGACGGACAGACATACGGACGTTATCATCCTTTTGTTGGTCAAGCAAGCCAGCTAGACGACGGTTCTCACGCTTATGGCCTTCGATCTTAACCTTAAGATCCTGAGTCTCCTTAGTCAAAGTCTCAGCAAAGGCCTGGAATTTGAGGAACTGCTGCTTCCAGCTCTCCAGCTCTTCAACCAAGTAGTTATTACGCTTAGTAACCTTGCTAAGCTCGGTATCCATACGACCCTTGAGATTAATGAAATCTTGCCAAGCCTCGAGAGCATCGCGGGAGTACTGGTTCCTCTCACGGACAATTTCGTTCAGGTGACGCATAGAGACTTTGGTCATTAAAGGCTTCTTGACTGAGCCGCCAAAAACGGCCTTAATTCCAGTGTTGCGGCCCATCTTCTCGCAGACGTGGTCCATAACAGACATGATGGCATCTTGGTTCCACCATTCGGGATCCTGTATTGACTCGACCTCGCCACGCATGACTATGATCTGGCCAGCGGGGACTAGCTTGCCACCACCGTACGCAGAACGCAGGTACTGAGGAACACCTGAGGGAGTGACGTCGCCGTTTAGAGCCTCTGTCAGACGAGTAGAGAACTTGTTGCGCTGGCCCAGGGTAAGAGTGCTAGGATTGCTGGAAGTCAGGACGAAGTTACGGTCAAGGTCGATAACCAGAGCGTCGGTTGGGGCGGTAAACAGAGAGCGGCACTCGCTGGTAATACCAAGAATGTATGGACCAGGCTCCTGGACTAGATCTCTGGCGTGGCGGGCGTGAACCACGGGCACATAAAGACCACTCCACTCGTACACTCGCACGCAAAAACGGACAGTCTCAGCAGCCATAGTCAGCATAGCAGGGTAGTGCGAAACAAAGATTATACGGCGCGTAGGTGAGATTGCAGCCTCTACCACGCCAACGATATTGGGAATGGATAGGCATGAGAAGAGCGGCCACATGGCAAAGTTCTGGAAGCCGGTAGGCGAGGATGGGAACTGGTAGCAAAGGGCATAGTCCTTCATGTCGATGCGCACCAAGTCGTTGAGGCGCGGGGCAGGGAAGCTCAAAATGCGTGATACCTCCTCGGCGTGGAACAGATTGGTTGCCTTGTTCCAGTGAATCCACATGCCGCGTAGGTAATCGCCCAACAGATTGTACAGCGGGTAGCGCGAGAGGAAGGACAGGCAGTAAGGAATCCAGTAGATCTCGTCGGGGTTGTCGAAATAGTCGGTTTCAGTGCGCTTGCGCAGATCACGTATCGTCTCGGCACGCTTCTCGTCAGCACGGGACCAGACGCGCAGGCAGATGCCGTACAGAGTGTGTGAAGAGTCTTGTTGTAGCACAAAGGAGTGATGGACGCAGTGTGGCTGGCTGCGGCCAGTGCAGATCTCGACATCATGAGGGAAGCAAGCCTAGACACGCAAATCATGTTAGCGACAATATCAAAAACGTTTAATACTACGATTTGGGAAACAACTCACGCGCATAGCGGCGTGCAGGGCGCGAGCAATCTCGTTGTCCTGCTCTAGGCGCGGACTGCTGCCGAGAATCTCGGGTAGCCAGAACTGACTCACAGCACCCTTCATGTGGCCGATCTTGCCTTGAACGGGCGGCGGGGCCTTAACCCACTGCGACGGCTCGCGGCCAACACCGCACACCATGTAGGCATGAGTCAGAGTTTTTGGAGTGCGCTGCTGAGGCTTCTGATTGAGCTGCGATGGTATAGGCTGGGTGATGCGTGAGTGCAGAGAAGATGTGCGGCTAGGGATGACCAGATTGGTGTCACCTTGATCGCGGGTGGCTGGACGACCTTCCCGCTCGCCGGTACGGGGCCGGCTGAAGGAGGCGTGTGTGCTCAGTGAAGGAGCCATGGTGGTGTCGATGGTGTTTGCCTATTGGTTTGCGTGGTTATGGACGCAGTCGATAGCGGAGGTCGATCAATTTGATTGCAGATGCGTAATGACAGAACGTGAGGCAGGCTTTAGATGATCTTCCACTGATTAAGAATCTCCAAGCAATCAATCAGTTCTGCGGGTGATGAATTGCTCGTAGCCAAAGCAACTAAAACAACCGCTTCAGAAAGGGTGAAACGAGTGTCGATAACGAGTGTTGAAAAAAAAAAAAAAGGTGAACAGATGCCAGCGGACGTTTATTGCTACGAAGGCAAAATGAAGCGTAGAAAGCGAGGGACGAAGAACAGAAGAGAAGAAACGATCGCAGGCGAAGCCGAGTCTATAGTTCGTCGTCGACTGAAGAGCGACAGAAGAGCGACAGAATTAATGAGAGGGATATCGATAGCCTCTGTCGTCGAATTCTCAGTCGAAATTCAGGCTCTGCTCGGAGATTCAGAGCGTCGTCGAATCGTGGTGGGAGGGAGGTGAAGGGAAAACGGCAGAAATGAAGAAAATGAAAAGAAAGGAAAAGCTAAAATAAAAACAATGAAAAAGAAGAAAAGAATAATATTGTATTAGGTAGCGACCAGAAAGAAAGGAAGGAAGGCGCGACGAATACAGAGGGAGAATATGAGGAAACAGCTCTGTTTGCGTGGGAGAGCGAAACGGGAAATTACCTGCTTGTGGCCAGCCGTGCGACCATTGCCGCTGGGCAGGAGCCAGATGAACAGGCACGGGGACGAGGGGCCTAGCAAGGAGATGCAAAAGCTCTCAGTGAGTGTAAGACAATAGACAGAGATACAATCATGATATACCATAGAGAGCTTACCAACACTATATCAGTGTTTGCCTGTTCGAGGCATAGTTAGTGAGAACGGCACTGAGGTGGGCAGAGGCGTATAGGGCGTGACGGTAACGGCGAAGACGGTATCGAAATATCTTGGACTTATTTCCCCCGAAGTGAGGTTGTCGACCAGTATGAGATACAGATGAGCCTGTCTGTGGTGCCTTTCTGTATCTCTTCTACTCGTTTTTCTTGCCTTGCTTGCTGTGCCAGGGCAGGACTGCTCTTCGCTCTCGCAGGTTTAACGATTATGTAAGTAACGAACCAGCTCTCTCTTTTCCTTTCTTTTCTTTTCGTTCACGATAAATCAGAGGCTAAATCGCCCGTCGTAGCAAAGATGTGGTAAGAGGTTACAGAAGACCAGGATTTGGAAATAAAGGGGGTGCATGTCGCTGCATAGAGCTCCTTCAGTACCTACCATGTCACTACACCACTGTTATAAAGCTATCAGTGACATCGCACTACTTCTCACTAATAAGCCAGTTACAAAGCCAGCTTCGTCGGTTTATGGCGTTTTTGCACCTGGTCTGATACAAGCCATCATTCCTAGGCTTCTGACAGGGTTTCAGTTGCTCTCTTGTAGCAGGGATTTTACTCTACATTATTTGCCTTTCTGCTTAGTTCAATCAGGGTTTCTTTCCTTCGTTCTTCTTGCTATTGCAAGCAGGGGGGTGGGGGGGGGGGCAAAAGGTGCACCCTTCTCTCTCTTCCTTTCCTTTCTTTCCTTCGTGTTCGAAGAACTGTGAACCTGTTCTGCAGATGGAGCCAAAGCGTATCTTACTTTACAGATAGTTCCTTATTGACGTTCTTTCTCTAGAAATCATGGGTTTCTAGAGAAAGGCTAGCGATCAGTGTCTGATGCGCAATCTGGCAGGCAAACTAGTAGTTAGGGGGCTTTGCTTCTGTCTGTTCTGTCGTTAAGCTACAGTTAATGTTGCAGCCAATACCACAGCCTCTCTCACTTTCTCGCTCCCTTCATTTCTCAATGCTGTTGCATTTCGACAGTGAATCTGCGATCCCCATGTTTGTGATTCGATCCTCTTGTTGTATCGCACAAAGTGAACAATGCCCTTTTAGCCTCTATACAACAGTCACTAGTCTAATCCTTTGCGGCCTAGCATTCTTGTAGTTTAGCTACCAAACTCAGAAGTCTAGCTCTTAACTACACTTATCTCTTGGCTTGAGCTTGTCCTTGAATGGCCCAGAAAAGTGGCTCATCGCAATTAGCACAAGCTCGACTTTCTTTTTGTCACCTAGTTCCTCCAGTAAGTTTGTTTTTACCCCCCCTTGGATACCAATACCATTGCCAAGAATCACTGTCGGTTGTTCTTGTGTCCGTTGTTCTACTAGAGCTTTTGTGTTTGGTTCTGGAGAGATCCAAGATATTGTCCCTTGCTTTCTGTGGCCAAGTAGCGATTGTGTATCTGTATGTCTTTCTGTTATGTTAGAGACGACGTCACACTTTCTCTTCTGCAATTTGCTTGTTCTCCTTGCTTCCATGTTATTTCTCTCACTAGGCTTGTCTTCTTCATAATCTGTTTCCCTTTGGGTCTGTCTGCAGGGCTCCTCCCTGGCCTATGCTTGCCATCCGCTAGAGCCCTCGTAGTCCCTGAGGCTAATCCGGATTAGGCCGTCCATCTCTTTGCTCTATCGTTCTTTGCTCTATCGTTCTTTGCTGTTTGCTCTTAGCATTAATCTGTCCAAGTTTGAAAATCACTCAGCCCTTTAGAAACTTAGTCTTTGTCGTCCTGGCCGATTGCTTTGGCCTTTCCAATGCAACGCTAAAATTCATAACTAATATATAATATTACATCCACTAGGGCCAAAGAAGATATGGCAGCGAAAGAACACTAACTAACTAGACTATTATATGTCATAATATTCGAGGCGCTGTATTTGGCTTACTTAGTGTATCATCAGCCTCAGATCAGAGAGCAAACGGATATCCCTTTTTCAGCCTTCTGGTACCCTTTGCGAAATTGAACATCCGTCCGCTATTTGTGGGCGTTTGTTTGTGCAAGTAAACGCCGAGATAATATCGGCTCGCTCTGCTTATAGGGTTTCACAGCATTCTGTCAACAATTCCATCAGCCAATAATCAATATATATCGCCTGTATTCATTCCTATATTAGCCAATGTGTCTGTCCAACCAGATAGCGTTCAGCCATACGCCATGCCGTCTAATACAGTGTCTCGTTCTCTCTTTGCCGCTCTCTTCCTTTTTCGTTGGTCTATTTTCGCATATACTCATGTCCAAACCCATTATCTTCCTTATACCAGCTGTTTTTCCTTCTATACATGTGCATTCACACACCCGGCAGCTGTGTATATCCGATCGGTGGCATGAGAGTGACAATCAAGGACTATCACTCACTAAATACGACGCTACAAGACGGTGAGCCATCACAACGCAACTTTCTAAGTAGCACGCTGCGCTCAGATACAGACTCTATCCAGTGTCTTCTTGCCTATACGGCTGCACTATGATGTGACAGTGTCTAGTATAGACGGATGACATTCTGATGTTTACTTCTTCGTCGATCTTTCCGCTTTTCACAAAATTTGTGCACAGATGCTGCTTTATTTTTCTTGTTCTTAGTCTTGCTTCTTTCTTGCTCACATAAACCAGCACAAAATGATGTGATGGGCCAACCAACCACAGCAACAGGGCCTTTTTATAAGAATAAAAATAAATTAAAAAAGGAAAAATGAAAATTATAATCATCAATCTAGCCTACAGGCAAAAGATTAATTATTATAAGCCCAAAAATATTGTGTACTGTCTATCTGTTTGTTTATATTGATTCTGGAACCATGCAGCCAGAAACATATCTGCCTGGTTGTCACAGGAGGCAGAGTGCCTTTATTGACCGTGCACATCTACTAGGTAACCTACTAACTCTCAAAAGAGGTATAGGATGGGGAGATCAGGACAATAAATTGTTTCATACAACAGTTTGGTACAATCACATATATTAGGGTTAACCATGGGTTTCATCACCTCAATTTGCTAGTGTTGGATGTCTAATTGTCTTGATGCTTTCTTTTAGCTCTTCCAATTAATTACTAATACAACGAGGCCTTTTCTCGTACGACGTAGCTTCAGTTACAAAAATGACTTTATGATCCTCGGCCAGGACATGGCCAGTTCGATTGGTTTTTTCCATGGACCATTTTCTGTTTTGAAGATTGGCACTGAGTGAGCCCTTGATGATGATGATATATATAGCACTTATGATCAAAATAATGTACACAACAAGAAAGAACTCGCATTCTAGCTAACGTATGTCTCTGATACCTTGATTTCTTGATCGACACGCGAGATCAGCAGGTCTCAAGAGTAATCAAGTTATGAATACAGAAGCACTAGTATCTTCATAGTTCTGGAACTGTTACTAATAAAGAACCCTTTCACAATAGAAGAATGATAGCCAGTTTCTATAAACTTGACAGTTGAGGTTTATATCCCTGTCCAGTAAGCGGGGACTCAAAGGTCAGCACAATGTACTATGAGTACTATATCAGGCAGATAGCAAGTTAGTCTATTGATGATAGGAAGATTAGTCAAGGGTGCTGCTTCAATCATACATCCTATACATATTTCAGGCCCTGAGTTTTTGGTTATTTTATTCCCTTCCCGTCTTGTCAAAGTTTCCTGTTTTTATGCCCCCCGGGGGGGGGGGGGTTCCATCTCTTTTTTACTACTTATGATGTGAGAACTCATGAAGACACTAAAAGAAAACAAGAGTTTGTGATATTCTCTATCAAGGAAGCCAGTGGACGCTTTGAGCGCCTGATAAACTGGAACAGGCAGCGACCTCCTATATAGTTTCGTTGTTCTCGCGATATAGTAGGAATCACATATAGGCCAAGGAGTTCTTTGCTCTGTTGTAAGAAAGCCTGATGTTATGCATAACATATGTATGTTCTATGCTACATAGTACATTACATGATCTACATTCCATAAGTAGATATTTTTCTTCATCTTTTATGCGGTACTCAAATTAAAGATAACGGTACTATATAGTGTCAGAATACTGCTATAGAGACCATGATTACCAGGATATAGTAGATATAACCATTAAGTTTGTTATACTAAAACTAAAGATGTCGAGATTTGCTTTTTCCGGTAGCAGCGGCCAAAGTCATTACAAAAATTTGTTGCAATATTTGTTCTACTTATTACTTTAGTGATTGTGTGTACTATATTCTGTCTTGTTAAGATTTACCCAAGACACTGGCAAGATAATCATCACAACTCTGAAGATCATATTTGACCTTATGTGGTAGCATCAGATATTTAGAGCTTCACTTTCTATCAACTATATAGACTTATCTGACATAAAAACCACCATAACCTACATGTTAAATAAACCCTTGACAGAAACCGTTGAAGTACGATCGAGGCCCTTCTCCCTTGCCTTGTTTGGTCTCTTTCCCAGAAAAGAAGAAAAATTGCTAATTAAAGAAGATGCGAACATATAGGTTGTTGGATCATTGCTAGGTCAGCTGACCATTATGCCGATCTAGCTCTGACAAATTAGTAGCTTAGGCTATACTGATAATACCAAATAGACTGTAGAGATAGAAGAAAGAGGCTATTTCAAGGGATCTTCTCACAAGGCCAATGTGCTAATTATGATTTGCATCGTTCTAGGAATCTGAGCCTGGGCTGGAATGAAAGAAAGATAAATGAGGTGCAAGACCTGTAGTTCGTGAACCACTCACTCAAGATGGAAGGAAAAGGAAAGCAGGGGAATGAGAGAAATAGACTAGGAAGGTCTTCCCTGTTCCTTAGAAACCAAATCTAACAATATGGTAGCTTTGGCTTAGGACAAATGAGATCTTCTGTCCGTTTGTTTGGAAACGCCGCTAGTGATCTTTCTATCGATAGCTAGCCCAAGCTTTATTTAGGATTGTGTGAATAGAAGGCTAAGGTTAACTAAACCGACTAAATCGTCTAAAACCGAGCAGTTTGTTCAATCACATAACGCTGTAAGAACTTCTTTACAATGACTCGAATGTTATTTTTATGACCTTGTTTTCTCAGTCCTTTCGCTAATAAACTGAACTCGTTTCATGACCTGAGACAAGATTTGGCGACATGATCTGTCAACAAGAAAATTAATAGATATAAAGACAGGATAACACCATGGATGGACATGATACCATCTGAAGGGGTCTTTTCTAGCCGGGATGAACGGAAAGATCAAGCTAAGGAAAGAGTATTGAGAGAGGACAAGAGCTGAAGTTCTTTGATGTTATAACAAACTATAAAATTCTAAGCCTTAAGCACTTACTTGCTATGGATAGCTTCCTTCCAGGCTGATGAATCAACAACGGAGTTGTAGTTGTATGATATGAAATAATAAGAGAAGCTGTGAAATAGAGTATGTCCGTGATACTTGCAAGGGTCCAAGTACCATCTCAAGTTCTAGAGACAGGAAGCAAGATAGAGACTGTTCAATATAACCACAGTCCTCTCAGTATGTTCTCCCGCGGTAAACTGGCCTCGAACGTCCAGCCATTTTCCCCGTCCAACCAAATAGGCCCAGTATTGTCGTTATTAGGTAGAGAATACGAGTAAGAGAACTCTACAGCTTTTCAACCACCCTCATAGACATGCCATTTTTTTGGGTTGTTGCTTATAAGGGCTTCCCAGCTATGTCTTGTGAAGATCAGTCTACCAGCTATAAATCACAATTATTATTTCATTTTTCTTTCATTCTGTTTACGTTCGGTGATCTTTGTTTATCATCATGCCTCTCAATCCCAACCTTGTGCAGATGCGAGCTATCTACTCCTGCAACCTTGTAAGGTACTACCAAGAATTCTAAGTGGACGGGTTGACTGGGACGACAGTGTCACCTAATGGGTGGACTTTCCATCCAATGGTTATGTATATTTGCTCTACCACAACGAGAACCAACGACTGAAGATGGACTTTTTCATTAGCAGTTGCTTGGAGGAGATGGAGTATTGTAAATCCTCTAGGACCATGGTCATGTATGTGCATTTGCATAGCTGTATACGTGCCTCGTTATCCGGCCCCCTTTTGACGAACTGGCAGATCAAGAGATCGTCGTCATTGAATAAGTTGAGACTGGTCAAATCTAGGAAAGAGGGGGCCATGGTTGGTGTAACAATATGCAGCTGGTGTACAAGCTATTGATATCGCGTGATATCAAGTCAATGGTATACTAGTATTATGTGGTGATGATACGATTGTAACTTGGCATTGAATATAGCATAGCTTTTGGCCACATAACCTCACCTAAGACATGCTATGTAATTTTCAACGAATGTTTCGGTAGGAGATAAGACAACAACAATCCAAGAGCTTTATATCGAGTTTCATTCTCCTGTTTGATATGCTAGGGAGTTCGGCTGTAGAAATCTGTGTTACCTTGGTATGAATGTATTGACAAAGAGCCAACCGCTACATTAGTAATGACTGTATTTATAGTAATAGTTATTCATATTATTTTTGCGTTCAATACATAATACAAGTCGTTCTTATCGTTATCATCTTGCATATTGTGCGACTATGATAAAGAGCGGGATGCGGAAGTAGAGTTCGTGCTTTACAATAAAGTCAAGATTGCATGATTCGATAAGGATAAAAAAGTGAGGTTTAGCATTAACATTAGAAGCTTACATTAGTATCATCGTGACGGGAACGGCTAAACACGACTATGTTTCCAATGTATAAACAAGTCTTGTAAGTCTCAACCATAACTTTTCGGAAATCAGATTTATTCGCCTTCTCCTTGATAAGCTGGCTGCCGCTAGTTCAAAGCAAAAAGAAGCCTCCAGCTTTGGATCCACTATGTAAGCTGTAAGTACCGGTACTTGATCTTTCATTAACATGTGAAGGAGCCTACAGCTTAGCACTAAATTCGATTATAGGCCTAGTGCTGACCTAGTGTACAATATCTAGATTAACTTCAATAACCAGTATCAATTGCGATGATGGATCTAGCAGTAAGCCTATTCACGTTTTACTTATAGTCACATTCTTATGTGATATACTACTCCTCCCATAGATTGTATATTTGGTTTCTTATCGTCCCCGGGTTTTCTTCGTTATAGCATTCGTCCGCGATGGGAGATAAAAGAAGCCGAAACTTTTATGAGAACCGCCGGAGAAATAAAATGTTGGGGAAGTTGTCGGACTGGCAAAGCGCCAAGCGGAGTTCTACCAATAGCATCGGCAGCCTTTATCATATATTTACAAGAAATATACACGGAGACAACGAAGGGGGGGTATCATGTATGGAGTATATGGAATCAACTGCATGTCTCTCGGCTTGAAAACATGGAGTTGGTACTGCTGGCACTGCTTTGCGTGCTTTCTGACATGCATGAATCCGGTTTATATCTCGAGGGTATCTCAACAACTACCATCACATATGTTTGCATTGCGATACAAGCTACGATGCCAACAGGCTGTCTTTTTAGTTTCTTCATATCTCGAGCCACCAGTCATCTATGTCTCAAGTCCATGTTCTCAATGGAAATAAACAGAGACAGCTACAAGACAAAGACAGCGTTACATCAATTCCGCGCAATGTCGCGGTAGAGAATCTCATGATTGTGGCGTATTTTCTTTCCTTTCCCTCTTCTAGTGTCTTGTAAGTCCTGAATTTTTGTTGAATTATATAACGGCTGCTATTCTGATATGTAAGGAATTGCATAAGCACGGGATACTGCAAGAAACTCGACATGGAAGTGTGATGACGAGCCACTGACGATATATACGTTGGGTAGGGTTCCTAGTCATTAGGGTTATACTCAGCTTGCAGATCAATTGTTTGACCCTTTTAGTCCTTTTTCTTTCACCCATTTCCTAACAAGCTATCAATCTTAAGTTCTGCATTTTATTGCCTCTCAATTACATGTGATTCTGGGCTCTGACTAAAAATAAATTTAAAATAAGAAAAATACTACGCTTATCGCAGGAAGCGCCCACGTTTCATTTGGATGCCATGATTTTTATTTTCTATAATTGTAGCTAGAAAATGTCATTTCCGGTGTGACTTATTGTCAAACTCATATTGCGGTGATGATATTAGTCACTGATTGTGATATCAAGCTGAAGAGAGGCGGGACGGCCTGCTTGGCTGATTGTGCCGCTGATAGCAGATTAGTAGCTAGTTCTGCCTACGGAAGATGAATTTAGTGTATCTCTGCTTACCCGAACGAGCGAAGCAGGTTGGAGACACAATAATCAAGACTGTACAAGTAAAATTACCGTCGTCCGCAAAATACGACAAGAGGAAAAGGAAAAAAAAAGACAAATAAATTGCAGAAAACCACTGGACGATCTAGGGAGACCACGTCGTCTAACCACGCCATCTTTGTGGTCTCGCTGGATCTCATGATGCCACTATCTCTTCCTAGATTGTTTGCATAGGAAAACCCGGATAACCGGATTTCGTCCTAGCAGGACAGGCAGAGCTAGAGTCGGAGTCTCGGTGTAGCCAAAAGCGCATAGTGGTGTGGGTTACCCCTGTATCTTACAGCAAGTAAACCGCGATAAAAGCACGGCATTAGCAGCGGCGATAGCAACGAAGTAGCAAGCGATCCGAATTCCTAGGCTTCTTGTTAATCATCTTTGCTCTTGATTATTGACTAACCCTGGCTCTCGTAAGCCCCTCCTCGCCTGGGTGTTTGTTTCACTTGGGTGGCTTTCCGGTTTTCTTTTCCCAATTCTGATAGATGAGCCACTATCACATGTCAAAAGAGCTAGTTGTGCAAGGAAATGATGGAGTTTGTTCTGTGTCTCTTCTCATTGCTTGGTCGATTCCTCGTTCCGCCCCCTTGTGAGCTATTCATGTCTGTCTAGTCTCCCTGAAGCCTGTGATTTTCTCAAATTTCAAGACTGCATGATCATGCGCACTTGCTGTACATCTTCTGTATTAGTAGCGATAGAGGCTCTAATTCTGGCGGGAGGAGCTTATGAGGTGGTACTGAGAAGGACAAACCGACCTATCCTGGCGGTCAAATGACGATGGATTAGAAGGCTATTGACTGCCTAATATAAGCAGCAGTTAATTAAAATGATAGGAAGAAGAAAAAAAAGCACAAGCTCAAGCACATGTCAAAACTCAAGTTTTCCAGCATCAGATCAGATATCGTGTTTAGGAAAAAAAGAGTCTGTTAATCATTGCTACAATATATTGGTTTGGGCAGCCTCGCGACCGCCCCTCTTCATGGAAAGCCCCCCTTCAGTCATGCACCATAGTTCGTCGCTCGCGGAAAGAACGCTTTGATGCATGCCGTCCATTCTATTCCTTCTTTCCTTTCTCGAACATGCTAGATTTTAGGTGGCAGGAATTGCCCAAAAGCAATGACTGGTTGCGGTCTGGAAAGGTTCTCGTAGATTTTGTTTCCTGTCAATAGAGGCAAAAAAAGAAAAAAAGATAAAAACTAGAACTCTGTTACAACCAAGATTGTCGAGAAGGAAAGAAAAACAAAAGCAAAAAGCTCAGATAAAAAATGCGGAAAAATAGCAGAGAAAAATGGCACCCCCCTTGTGCCATCTAGCCCTGCCAAAAATTCTAATGTACTGATACAAAGGCTTGTCTCCAAGCATGTGAGCGAGTGAGATTCTTGCATGTGCTTGCTCGTAAGTACGTACTCACTATTTTGGTGGTTTCCGTGCTATCTCACTGGTACGTACCAAACAATGAAAAGTGAAGTTGCGGATAGATAAATAATTCACTCTGCCCACCGAAACGACAATCTGATTTCCTTTCGCGATCTCTTTCCCTCCTTATACTCTTCTTCTCAATCTTTCAGGTTTATTTTTATCTCTCCATATTACTTTCAATATAATCTTATCCTTAGACACTGTGCTTTGAAAACACGCAATTTATCAACGTACGCACTAGCTCTATCTCTTCCCTACGACGCATTCGCCGCTTCCGGTCTCGCCCTATTTAACTACTCACCATATCGCCCTCATCGCTGATTTTATCCTCCATCTTTTATTCAACACTATTCATCTTATCTTCACCCACATTTATCACAATGGCTGCTTCTAAGACCTCCCCCAAGACCGTGACTATCGAAGTCAATTCTGCATTCCTCCAGGTAAGCATACATCGTGTACAATATGCGCCCAATATGAGTGCAATCTACTAACTTAAATATCCGCAGCACCTGCTCAAGTACCCCATCGTCAAAGACGGCGTCGACACCGTTACCACCAGCCCGTATGCCAAGAGTACCTACATCCAGAAGTCTATCGCTCTGGGTGACTCTGCCTACAAGACCTTTGCCGCGCCTGTGCTCGGATACATCGCCAAGCCCTACCAGTATGTCGAGCCGTACGTCAAGAAGGCTGATGTTCTGGGTGACGAGACCCTGTCCAAGGTCGACACTCGCTTCCCCGCCATCAAGAAACCTACTAGCGAGCTATACGCTGATGCACGCTCTACCGTCCTGTTCCCCTACAACAAGGGCGTCGAGGGCCGTGATCACGTGTTGAGCACATACAATTCGGAGCGCAAGAAGCTAGGTACCGATGGTCTGGTTGCCTATACTAAGGCGCTGGTCGGTACTGCTTTTGTCCTGGGTTCCGAGGGCTACGTCTGGGCCAACTCATACCTCAAGAAGACCCCGGAGACCGCTACCTCTGTCGCCAACGGTGTCACTGAGAAGACTGCTTAGAGCGATCCTCGGCTGTTAGACGTATAGCAGCGGATGTTAGTAAGATGCCGTTCACGATGGCTTGATACCCTGCTTGTAACTGCCGAGCATTTGCTATCCAGGCTTCTTTGACACAAGCGATGTCACGCTCAATCTTTATTAGAAACTAAAATATTCCACTTGACGTCTAAGAGGACACTGACTGGCTATGAATGGGAAGGAGTACTGGTGTTTTTTACTGTTATATTTTTGGTCTTTCCTTTTCTTGCATTGATCCATAGGATCATCTTTGTAATTTTTTTGAGGTTTTTTTTTTTTTGTTTCCATATGTTTGAACATCTTGGCGGGCCTCATCACTGTGAGGCCTAACTTCACCATATGATTAGATTGAATGCTATAGAGTTTTAATTAAGTTAGTAGCTTATAGAATTTGAGTTGTGCAAACCCGACTCTTCAGAAAGTGCTGCCCATGTTATAAATTTTGCTATCGTTGAATATCTGGTAGAATCGAATGAGCTGGAGCCCGATAATGTCACCCAATTAAGCAATGACTGGTCTCAATGACTAATGCGCCACATGCTGCTGAGTCAATTTTAGGTTGTGATGATTAATTGTAGGGTTTGCGGTAGACTTCTTTGGGAATATGGCCTTCCCTAGCCTATGATTGGATAATTAGTAAGAAAGTGGAGCTCGGCAATATCGCGACATTTGAGACTTCGTTCTTTGACGAAAGCTTGTCAGCTCTTGATAATCCGGCCGGGAAGAGAGGCAAGGATTTTGTCGCAGGCGGAAAACTATTGGAAACCTTTGAGGGAGGGGGGAGCACTAGAAGAGGAGCTGGTGGGAAGATTAAGGGACAGAAAATAAGGTGATATGGAGTGGCTATCAAGCAACAAACTCAAACTGCTTTACATTAGTAGATATCAGTAGAGCAGCAAAGAAGTGAGTTGCTTTTTAGCGTCTTGTTTTGGATTGGAAGTTGCTGACCGAGAATTGGCAGCTGCTGATTGAGGCAAATGTCTTTTCTTTTCTAGCAGCTTTACTCGAACTCACTAGGTACTAGTTTTCTGAGTAATATCTTTCACAGCGAAAGCCAGTAAAGTAAGTTTGCATCTCTCGAATTGCAAACCAAGCTGCCCCACTCCTTTGCCGCTTGAGCTATTACCTTTCGGGGCTTGGAGTGGAAACCTTGCGTCGCCCATTCGCTACTTCGCTCTCAGCGCGGCTATTACTCTTTCCTTGTTGTGGCCTATCCAGCCTTAATTGTAGGCATGCTAATTAGCATATTTTCTTTCTTCTTTTTTTCTTATTATTTATCTGTTTGTTATGGTGACATACTGGCTTGGCGTGCTTAGTAGATAGCTCACTAATACCTCCTGACTGAGTAAAAGAAAAAAAAAAAAGACAGAAAAAAGCTATGGAGGCAACCTCCGCACTCATCGTCCATATCTAGACCTGCCCTATATAAACGGCGAGCTGCCCCTGCGCTTCTCGAACATGAAATCTTTCTGGAGCATTAGCATTGTCATTGCACTGTTGCCTGTTTTGTCTGCCACTACTTTCTTATTTTCTGGAAGCATCTCGTCTTTGTCTTCCATCAAGTATTTGATTACTTCCTCTATCATCCCCTTCGCTAAGCTCATCGTCGACTGCTTGAACCTGAACACGACCCTGGTCCAGAACTTTATCCCACTTAGTTCTGCAACGTCTGCTGTTGTATTGCCTAAAGACCCCCTTCTAGATCAGTCAGCCACCTCGCCCGTTCCCTACGAGCAGCCTCCCTACAAACTCACCCCTATCGACATGTCCATTCCTAGAGCTATCCGTAAGGTCTTCCTGGCCGTCGAGCAGGCTGAAGGCGCTGGAGCTCGCGTGCGCCGCTCCGTCGGTACGCCGAACTTACGCAACTTCTCGCCGTTCCTGATGCTCGACCACTTCAGCATCAAGCCGGGCGCCGGCTTCCCGGATCACCCGCATCGTGGCCAGGAGACCATAACATATCTGCTAGAAGGCGCAGTCGACCACGAGGACTTTGCCGGTAATGCGGGAACCATCCATTCCGGCGATCTGCAGTTCATGACTGCGGGTCGCGGCATCATGCATGCTGAGATGCCCGCGCAGAACAAGGACGGCAAGCCGAATGTCGGCCTGCAGCTGTGGGTTGATCTGCCGGCGCGGCTGAAGGAATGTGAGCCGCGCTACCGTGATCTTCGTGCTGCGGAGATTCCCCAGGGCACCTTTGATGACGGAAAGGTCACTGTCAAGGTTATCTCAGGCCAGAGCAACGGCATCGACTCTGTCAAGGACCTCGCATATACGCCTGTCTGGATTTTGGACTTCAACGTCAAGCCCGGCGGCAAGATGGTCCAATCGCTGCCCAAGGGCTGGAACGCATTTGCCTACATCTTAGAGGGCAAGGCTAGCTTTGGCTCCGGCGATAATAAGAAGCTAGTCGATACTTTCCACAACGTCGTATTTGAGCAGTCTGGCGATACTGTCGAGTTCTCTGTTGACGAGAGCGCCGAGAAGGATGCCCGTCTTGGTAAGTCTACTACTTCTTCTATATTGTAGTATATATCCGACATATAACTAACTTTTGTCTTTCAGTCATTATTGCCGGAACTCCTCTTGATCAGCCCATTGTTCAGTACGGCCCCTTCGTCGTCACTACAGAGCAGGAAGTCTACAAGGCCCTGATGGACTACCAATCATTTGCCAATGGCTTTGAGCGTGGTCGCAATTGGGAAAGCCAAATTGGCAAGACTATGAAACACTAGGTAACACGGCAATGAAACTTATCCATTCGTTTTTGGATCTGAACGTATCTACATACTATGTATGTATCACTAGAAGTAAAAAAAAAAAAGGAGGGGCAATGATAGGAGAAAGTCCGATTAAACTCAGCATCCTTTTCCCTTCCTGTTTAGCCTCATCTTTTGACTAGCTGTTTACGATGTTTCTCTGTTTGTTCTTCGCACCTTGTCAGGTTGTAACATCTTAATTGGTACTGTTTTGTTTGGGAATTGGCGTATAAACTTGTATATAGATGAATGAAATGGCGTCATGACCTCATACCAAAAACGGGTTGAAATACAAGTGCCTGTGATGAATGCTTCGGACTTTATTCAGTACAGACTAAGTACCATAAAATCGAGCTCCTTTTGTTGCTATATATGCCACTATATGGTAGTACACAGAAAATATGAGATTTAAGCATTAAATATCAGATTGTTCCAATATATAACATACATGGCACGGTACAGGTTAACATATAATGGAATACAGGACGTAATATTTAACTGTTTCTGATTATTTCATGTTTCATCTATCAGAGACTTTAAGTCAAGTTGGGGCACTTCCAGCCCGCTATTATCTTCCATTAAAAAAATACATTCACCGTTGTGATGTTTTTGAAATCCGTTAAACCTGAGCCGTCCAACGATTACAGCCCCCTGAGTCATTAGTGTCGATGTTCATTATACATCTCTCGGAATTTCGCTAGCCGACGCACGGAGACTTAGTGATGACTGAGTTCAGTATTGGGCATTTCTATCCATGCATTTAGCAATGGCCTTCCATGTACGAGAGCATTTTACCGCGCGTTTATAAGTGTATACTACTGGCTGATGCTGCTGCATTTACAGAAGCAGAGCGGCGGCACCAGCGGCGAATATGGCAGCGGGCAGACCGGCCAGGGCAACACCGGCAGAGCTAGAGCTACCCTCAGTGGAGGACGAGCCGTCAGAGGAAGAGGTGGAGGAAGAAGAGCCATCACCGTCACCGTTAGAGGAAGATGTTTCTGAGGAGCCAGAGCCACCAGTGGAGGAAGAATCATCAGCGGAGGAGGTGACAGTGGTCAGGGTGGTGCCGGAGCCGGAACCGGAAGCATCAGTGCTAGAGGCTGAGTCACCAGTAGTGGTGGTGGTGGTAGAATCGCCAGAGCCGGTGCCAGTAGCAGTAGAGTCACCAGAGCCGGTGCCAGTAGCAGTAGAGTCACCAGAGCCGGTGCCAGTAGCAGTAGAATCACCAGAGCCGGAGCCAGAGCCAGCGCCGGCGCCGGCGCCAGAGCCAGAGCCAGAAGTGGAAGTGGCCGAAGCTCCCGAGCCAGTGGCAGTGGCAGAGGAGCCAGAGCCAGAGCCAGAACCAGAGCCAGTAGTAGTGGCGTCAGAGCCAGAGCCAGTAGAGGAAGCAGCAGAGTTAGAGTCAGTGGCAGTGGCGGTGGTCAGGGTCACGCCGGCGGAAGCGCAAACAGAGACACCATAGGCAATAGCGGACGAGGCATCCGACGAAGAAGTGCAGTACTCATTAGAGCAGTCACGGATACCGTATAGGAAGTTAGAGGTCTTGCACAAGCAGGCGACGTCAGATGATTCACAGCCCAAAGAGCTGGCTAGTGATAGCATGTTGTTGTAGCAAGTGGTCTAGAGACAGTACATGTTAGACTAAGTTGGATGGACCACTGCGATCTTGGAGACGGTACTTACACCGCAGGCGGGCAGGTCAGCAGCGGCAGCCGAGGCAACCAGAGCAGCCAGGATGGAAGTGTAAGCCTTCATTTTGAGTTTAAGGGTTTGGTATTCTAATTAGAGAACGATATGTTAATATGCTGAACAGAGTTTGAAGATGAGTATAAAAAACACCCCCAAAAAAAAAACATGATTGATGAAGAGGGATAGACGAGTCTTCTAGGCGTCAGATCGGCGGGCAGGTGAGCAATTATATAAGCATGCGAGCGAAGCCCACAGCACGCTGGAAGCGAACACAAGAACAGCGGCCTAGCTTAGGTGAAAATAAAGTGGCTCACGGGTGCGATGTATGTAGTGTAGTGCATGTGCCAGTGTCTCCAAGCCACAGCAACGGCAAGCCCAGGGAGTGCAGAAGGCATGTCGGTGGTCCGGCGATTTATAATAGGCAGTAGCATGGACAAGAAGGGAACGTACAATTAAGTTTAAGTGTAGTAATAGTAAGTAATAGTAAGAAAACAAAGAAGCGAGGAAGTCAGAAGACACTCTAGATATTAGATATAAAAAGATAGGTGATAGAGAGACAAAAGCAAGAAACATTGGGGGAACAGTTAGGATTATATAGCAAAAGCCCGCAATGGCAGATTCCACAAAAACGACCAACTTGCCTAGACAAAGTGCAGAATGCTAGATGCCTGTCTTTTCCGTCACAATCTGACTAAATCTGACCGGGCTGCTTCCCAAAGCCAAAGAACGTGGGAACAAGAAAAGGGCGAAAAGGCAGCAAGAACGGAAGCATCCACTTTGACGACGTTATTTTGTTGCCTTCGTTTCTTCCTCACTAACGCTATATCCGCTGGCCCTTTTTCTCTTCCTTCTGAACCTACTTACTTGCTTCTGCTGGGCTTTAGCTATTGCTTCCGTTTATTCGTTCTTCCACGCCCTTCTCCTGTTGTACACCCCCCACTGTTTCCGAGAGTTGTGCTATTAGCCTATGTAAGAAGGCCCTATCTATCATATCGTCCCTCTTGCCTCACGGCCTTGAATAGGAAGTAGGCTACGCAAAAAAGAAGAGCTTTAGCTTTAGGCTTATAGAGACTCGTGATCGGCTGTCATGCTAGATCTCCGGCATTTTCTTGCATTGTTCATGATAGCTAAATAGGGAGGGAGGCTGCCCTTTTGAGAGCTTTGCTATCTTCTTGCTTTTCCGTTTCTTACTCCTATCTTGTTCACAAGAAGAAAGCCTAACAAGAAGTTCCCAAAATGACAGATAAAGAAAATCCCTGTTGATTCTATACACGAACAAGCACCATTTGAAAGAGCCAGAATATCTCAGATAACTTGAGCTGTGTAGTCTATAGCGAAACTGCTTATTCTTGGGCCGACGCACGGCACACTTTGACAAGACGACAGCGAATGACAATTGCTTCCTCTTCTGATAAGCGTCCTGACTAACGTTGTCGACGAAAACGGCCGTGGTTCTTAGTTTTAGAATTAGTAGTAGAAGATGATAATATGACTAAAACGAAAATGGTACTTATTATGTTTAGTGTCTTCTTCCTCTGAGCTTTTTGGCTTATACGCCAAATTTAAGGCGCCTACTGTATTAGGAAAGCCAGCAACGACAAAGGAAGCAACGCAGGTTCTTGCCGTATTATGTATTTTGGCGAGGCTGGCCAAATTATGTCATTTTGCCCCGAAACCCCCCCCCCCCCCCCCCCCAAAAAAAATTTTTTTTTTTTATTAAATCGTAGAAAATTCACAAAGTACAAGTCGTGGCGACTATCAAGACTAGAGTTCCATTGCAATCGTCATCATTATGTCAATCCTAACACTATCAACGCTATTATTATGGATATCCGGTTTAGGTGTTCGTTTTCTCGCCAGGGATCCTGTCCTTTGCTTCGACCCTTACTCTTTGCAGTACATGACTAACCGGGCTTGCATTTAGCTCTGCCAGGTCAATCAGCTGTGCAGATCACGTCCAGCACATCGCATTTCCGCCAATTGACCGACCGACTAGAGAGCCAAGTCAAGTCAAAGGTCAGTACATTCTGATGAAGCATGTTGCGCGCCCCATGAACAAACGCCACCAAGCGCTGCTACACGAGCTGCAGATATCATGCAGCTCGTCAGCGTATGGCGGCCAATACGCTCGAACATCCGCTTCTTTCTCTCTCGTTCTCTTTCTTTCTCCTAGCTTACACCGCAGCACTGAAACTACTTCCGTCGGTCGTGCTCCGCCGTTGTGAATGTGCATGTCTTTCGTTTCCAAGCTGCAAGCAATCCCGTCAACCTCAAACAGTCACTGTATGTAGTGCCTACTACTATGTGCAAGCTTTGCTCAAAGCAAGGTTTAGAAAAAATAAATCAAACTGTCAGGGGGGGCCTGTCCTCAAGCTTGCAGGGCTAAGCCAAACGACAGCTGAGGTCGTCGATTCAAGGTTGTTTCTGTTTGTCCTTCGCCTTTGGTCGCTTATGATGCCACTGTTGTTTAACCATAGCGCACTAGACTAGGATATGTCGTCCACGATTGAGATTAGGTCCCGATCCTTTGCGTTCTCGTTAGGTTACGTCTCCCCAGAACTTTCATTGGCCCCATAATCGTTCTTTACTTTGGAAGCGGGAAAGGAAATACCTTGCATCGTCGTCACTGATCAAAAGACGCCAACAACATTAATGGCTGACTGCGCAATGGCTCGCACCTTTCTCCAGCTTTTCTTCGCTAAAAGCTAGATAGTACTCAACGGAAGCGCTCCGCTGATGCCGTCTTATCGCAACGCTCAGAGCAAAATGGCCCAGAAGCGATCGTATGCATCTTCAGCTACTAGGCTACAACAAACCTTTTGATGACTTGCTCTCTTACTCCCCTTTGAGGAATGAAAATTGATGTAGCACTAGAAGCGGCTACACTAGTAAATCAAAATGATTTCAATATTGCAAGATGGAGCAAGACTCTCTGAGTTTCTGCCGCACTCGAGTAACCAATCGTGCCGCCATCGAAACCATGACTGGTACGACCTGTAGTAGTACTTCTAGTACTACATCTGCCGTAAAATGTATCAATCTAATTATTCATTTCGCAGCAGATGCAAGTCATGGTCCGCTGTTGCCACCTGGAAGAGGCCACCCAAGTCGCTTCACATCATCATCATCATCATCATCATCATCATCATCGTTGTCTTCACTAACACGAGCTATTCTAGGGCACGATTTCAAAGTATATTGCAACATATGTACGCAGGTATGATAACCCCGTACACGTCGCCCTACATCATCAGTCGGCTTTAGCTACATTAAGCCCCAATAGCTTGCTTCCTGTTGCTACTACATCCAACAAAAATGACTGCACCGGTAGGAAACTAGTGGAAAACCCAATACTGAAAGGGAGGCTGGTTAGATGGAACGCTTACTACTCTCCATCGAGCTAAATCCACGGAGAAGGCGATGTCGGTGCATGAGACTAAGGCCAGCTATTCAGCTTTTTCAGATACCATTCCAGCTGGACATGGGTTCGACAAATACTTGCTGCAACCACCACTATTACCTTATCCTCATCCATTCAGGCCTGTCTGTTCTAGCTTACTAGCGGTAGTATTAGTATTTATTAGTAGTACTACTACTTATCACCACGACTAGTGCGTATTCGACTACCACTTACCACTTGCGGTTACATCAGGTTGCACGATTTATAGGCGTAAACGGCGCATCATTAGCCGCGATCGCTAAGTGCATGCTGGAATTGCACAGCCATCCGTTCGATGGCACTTGTCCTGTAGCTAACCACCCACTACTTAGCTCGGAAGCTCTTTATGCTACTACTTGTTTTCCTTGCCTACTTCCGATTCCGATGCCAATGGCTTATTCTAGGGTCGGTAATGGAATCCCCAGCGCGGCTTCGACAGTCAAAGACACAAACAGAAAGCCGATACCCAGAACGAACTACGACTAGCAGCCCACCCCTTTGTTAGCTTTTCCGTCTTGGATTCTGCAGCTTCTTCTGTGTCCCATGGCCTAAAGAGCCGCAGGGATTGAGCCCCCTCAAACAAAATGAATATGGCATTCCTAGTGGAACCAGAGCGTTTTTTGGTACGTCCTTAGTCTTTACAGCTACTAGTAGTACAATTAAGATCCGATCGTCCTTGATTAAATGAAGCACGCTACTTCTATCTACTAAAGATAAAGATCCATATAGATTGCTCTGGATCTCAGGCTTGAGCTTATTGCAATCGGCAGCACTAGCAAACGCTAGAAATCACAGAGTCATTTCTTCTCGGGGTTAGTTGGATCGTAGCTTAAGAACTAGGCTAAGGAGAAATCAAGAAAGTGGTATTGGTATCTAAATGCTGCCTTCTACAAGATCATCATCAAGGTATCGACGACGATCCCTACAGCTAAGACTCTGCTCTAGCCTTGATTCCTCTCTTGTCACCCAAAATTCAGTGGTTTACGGTCTGTGATTATTTGCTCTCCAGCCAATCAATCCTCAGCGAGATGCACATACTGCTTATCACTAACTGCATTTAACATATATAAGGCTCTGTCTAGCCTGTCGACATATTTGTCAGTCAGATTGATGAAAAGAAAATAGAAAAAAAAGCTTTTACGCACAAGTCTGCAGCCCAAAGAGGCCACTTTAACTGGTTTCTATTGCGTAATCCACGGCCGGCCAACCATATATATATGGCAGGCTATCTATCCCTGAAGAACATGAAGTTCATATGAAAAATAGTGAGCTGCAACGGCATTTCTAAAGACAAAACCGGCTACTAAGCGCATGTGCTGTTCTGCCCATACTCGATATACAGTGTCGATTAATGATCCTCAGACCGCACCGGATGTCCTTGACCCTCATCTCCGCGATGGAAAACAACTTCGACCGCCACAAGAATCCATAATAACACTAAACAGTAATCTCTTAAAAAAGGACATGCAATAATAAGGGAAAACATGGGCTAATATGATCGGCAATTATAGCCCTTTTTTTTTTTAAAAAAAAAAAAAAAAAAAAAAAACTTACAAGTCATTGCAAACGCAGCCGCTTAGACAAAACCTTGCATGTGTAGGCTACGGTCTATGACGTTCATATATGCTGGCAGAGATACAGCATAAGCTTGCAGATAAGTGCAATACAACAGTAATAACTCGTCGTTGCCCAGCCTCCTCAAATACAATAATATGTGTATTTCTGTATGTTCATAAGTAGCCGATGGTTGGAGATGGTTGGTTGGCTTATTGGTAAAGAAAATGGAAAAAAAAATTCACATTATGCTTAGTTACCAGATGGACGGCTTCTACCTTGGTCTACTAATATACAAATACTGCTCTTGTATTGTATTGTATTGTAAATAGTTAACGTCTACTGGAATCACGGAGATTATACGACGCCGGATTGGATACCGGACAGATATCATGGCTACCCGCAAGCCAGCTACCCAAGCTNAAAAAAAAAAAAAAAAAAAAAAAAAAAAAAAAAAGGAGCGCGATACAACAGCAAAAGTCCAAATCAGCCACATCTATAGCCACACATTGGCCACCATCACCCCTCACCGCAATTCTGCTCTTACAGCTAGGTTCCTCTACTTACCAACAAAATGACAAAGGTGCTTGGTATGAAAGTAGCCAATGAAACAGGCTAAACTATGCTGTATTGTTATATTTTTTTCATTGTCTTCTCAGCCTATCTCGTCACTATCTAGACCTCGATACGGTATTATCACACCTTGAAACCCTCTCTTCTCTTTCATTATCATATGAGCATCATTCAAAGATCATGATATCTTGATTAAGTCTCAGTCCCTCCCTAGCTAAACCTAATTTGCTTGATTGAAGATAGGCGCTTTCAACCCATTATACGGAATAAAGACACCTGTTTTTTCTTTCTTTCTTTTTTTTCATAGTTAATTACAACTGGTAGCTACTACAGCAGATTATTATAATATTGGTATATAAAAGTTAAGACAACCAGGCAATGTGATTCTTTAAATCTATAAGCTACGAGTGGTTCAAACTGGGAGATGAAGTAAGAACAGTAAAATTTCGGGATCAGTTTCCTTTGTTTTTGGTGAGTTGTTTCTTTTCCTGCTACTTTTTTTTCATGTATATTCCAGTTTCTTTTTTTTCCGAGACTTTGAAGCCGAAAGAAGTCTCTCTCTTTCTTTCTGTGTGTCCTTCTTGTTTACTACATTGTATGGAGCACTTTAATATATGTCTAATGAGACACATAGAAAATTTTCATAATGAAGAATGGAGCGTTGGATAGCTTGCTGAAGAGTGAACGAGGGCCTATGTTGAAAAAGATATGAAAAAAGTCGACTGTATAAAAAGTACATATATAGTTAGGGTTTGGGTATATAGCCATAGCAACACTATGAAGCCTCAAGGATAAGCGAAATAGATTTGTTCAACAGGCTCACCTGTAACAGCATCAGAAACATTCAATGCTAGTTATACTCCAAGTTTGACGTGTCGAAGACGGATCAAAGAACTGCGAACATCATCCGTCTATGTTGGCTTGAGAGAGAATTGTCATATATTCTAGATCAGGTACCTCCTCAGCGACACTATTTAGTAAAAGAGTAACTAGCAACAGTCTGTCATTTATACATCTAATGATTCCGTTTTTGTGATCGTACTTTTTTACGCCTATGCCATATTCGTCCACGAAAACTCGGTTAGTGGCTAAAATATGGAGTCTTAGAACGAATGCTGACGTCAATAAAAAGATACATATAAGAAGCTTCAACATATGATAAGAGATCACTACACAGTAAAAATTGAGATGACGCGTGAAAAAATGACAAAAAGGGGGCTAAAAAAGAAGACTGTACAGCGTTTGCGATGCTCTTCCGAATAGAAAATCATCAGTATGATAAAATAGGTAAAAATGTAACAATAGTAGTAGAAATGGTAACGAGACGCAACAAACAGCCATTTTAGTAACAGCAAAAAGAAAAGGGGCCAGAAAAAGGGTAAAAACCATATAAGAAGACACAGTAGTGAACAGCAAACTGAAAAAAGTAAGAGGCCGTGCTTCGTGATCCGTCATATCAAGTAAAAGAAACAGCTAAGAAAACAAAACATAAACAGCCTATGCGAAATACAAGAGCCCAGGGACGAGAACGGCGACATATCAAGTCTATCTAACCTAACCCTTAACCACTGCACATGATGCAGGACTCCGGGTTTTCGATACTACACGCTAGCACAGCCTCCGAGTAAATGTCGCCCTCGCGGTCCTTGCTGTCGCTAGCAGCGTCCTCCTCTTGTGAGTCGGCCTTCTTCTCTAGAGAGGCGTCAGGGATATCAGGAGAGCCGTTGGCAGGCAGAGTCGGCAGGCTCTTAGGACTGCCGTCCTCCGGCTCGGCAATAGCTAGAACCTTGGTGGTTAGGGGACGAGCAACAGAAGCGTTGGTGGCAGCTTCGATATGCGGGCCAGTGTCCTCGGAGCGATTCGACATGGAAGACATGTAGCTGGTACCCGACGGAGGCATGCGTCTTTTCAGACCAGACAAAGACTTCTCCTTGATGTCGTTGCTATCACCAGCACGAAGAGCCTCCTGGTCAACAGTGAACTGGATGGGAGCGGCGGCGGCCTGGGTACGCAGATAGTACATGCCAGTCTTGAGACCAAGCTTCCAACCAGCAAAGTGCATGCTGGTGATTTTGCCCATGGTAGGATCTTTCATGTGGATGTTCAGCGACTGCGACTGATCGATGAAAGCGCCACGATCGGCGGCCATTTGCACAACGGTGCGCTGGGAGATTTCCCAGACAGTCTTGTACAAGGCCTTGATGTCGGCAGGGATACTGGGAATGTTCTGAATCGAACCGTTGTCGCTGATGATACGGTTCTTCATGGCATCGGACCAAAGACCGAGGTCGACTAGGTCCCGCAGCAGCCAGGGGTTGACGACCTGGAACTCGCCAGCCAACACACGACGTTGGTAGATGTTGGAAGTGTAGGGCTCGAAGCATTCGTTGTTGCCCAGGATTTGAGAGGTCGAAGCAGTTGGCATGGGGGCTAGGAGCAGCGAGTTTCGCACACCGTGCTGCTTGATCTGTTCTTTGAGCGAGGCCCAGTCCCACAGGTCGCTGGGGGTGACATTCCACATGTCGAACTGCAGAATGCCTTGCGAAACAGGAGAGCCCTCATAGGTCGAGTAGGTGCCTTCGGTCTGAGCAATCTCGCACGAGGCAGTTAGGGCGGCGTGGTAGATGGTCTCGAAAATCTGCTTATTCAGCGTGCGGGCCTCGGCAGACTCGAAGGGCATGCGTAGAGCTAGGAAGGCATCGGCTAGACCCTGAACACCAACTCCAATAGGGCGGTGGCGCATATTGCTGTTATGAGCCTCGGGCACGGGATAATAATTGACGTCGATGATGCGGTTCAGGTTGCGCACGACGACCTTGGTGATCTCGTGCAGCTTCTGGAAGTCATACTCGCCCTTGTTGTAATCGACAAACGACGGTAGGGCCAGCGAGGCCAGATTGCACACAGCGACCTCATCAGGGGCGCAGTACTCGATGATCTCGGTGCACAGGTTGGAGCTGCGGATAGTGCCCAGGTTCTTCTGGTTGCTCTTCCTGTTGCAGGCATCCTTGTACAGCATGAACGGGTTTCCGGTCTCGGTTTGGGCCTCGAGGATGGCGTACCATAGCTTCTGGGCCTTGATGGTGAGGCGGCCGCGGCCCTCGCTCTCGTACTTTTCGTACAGAGCCTCGAACTCGTCACCGTAGCAGTCGGCCAGACCGGGGCACTCGTTGGGGCACATGAGTGTCCAGTTGGCGTTCTTCTCGACACGCTTCATGAACAGGTCGGGAATCCACAGGGCTAGGAACAGGTCGCGGGCACGAATCTCCTCCTTGCCGTGGTTCTTGCGTAGGTCGAGGAACTCGAAGACATCGGCATGCCACGGCTCTAGGTAGATAGCAAAGGCTCCAGGGCGCTTGTTGCCACCCTGGTCAACATAGCGGGCGGTGTTGTTGAAGACGCGCAGCATGGGCACGATGCCGTTTGACGTGCCGTTAGTGCCAGCAATGTACGAGCCGGTGGCGCGGATACGGTGGACGTTCAGGCCAATACCACCGGCCATCTTGGAGATCATAGCACAAGTCTTCAGCGTATCGTAGATACCCTCAATGCTGTCATCCTTCATGTCGACCAAGAAGCATGACGATAGCTGGGCCTGCGGCGTGCCAGCGTTGAACAGCGTAGGTGAGGCGTGTGTGAAAAGCTTACTGGACATGTAGTTGTACGTCTCGAGCACACGGTCGACACGGTCGCCCCAGATACCGACGGCAACACGCATGATCATGTGCTGCGGACGCTCGACGATCTTGCCGTCCAACTTGAGCAGATACGATCGCTCCAAGGTTTTAAAGCCAAAGTACTGGTAGTTAAAGTCACGATCGTACACGATGGCAGAGTCCAACTCATCCTTGTGGCGCATGATGCATTCGTATGTCTCCTTGGAGATCATGGGAGAAAGCTTGCGGTTGGCAGGATTAGTATAGTGGTACAGGTCAGAGACGACCGACGACCATTGCTTCTTGGTCTGCTTGTGGAGGTTGGAGACGGCGATACGGGCAGCCAGGATAGCATAGTCAGGGTGTGTGACGGTCATGTAGGCAGCAGTTTCGGCGGCCTACAGAGAGGGAGAATGAATCGGGTTAGCACTAAGGGTTGGATAGGATTGGGCGTCGGATATAAACAAGGCCGGAGCAAGGGGCTAGCAAAGCCGAGGACAGCAAAGAAGAAAATAAACTTACCAGATCGTCCAGTTGCACAGTCGTCACACCGCCGTACACACCCGAAATGACCTTCTGCGTAATGGCCACGGGGTCGACATGGTCGACATCTAGGCCGTAGCACAGGCGAGACACGCGGGCCGTGATCTTGTCGAATTGGACACGCTCTTGGCGTCCGTCTAGAGGGCCGTGAAGACAAGGCCGACATTGTTAGCCTCGAACGGCAGCTATGTTGGGGACGGACTGGCTACTTACCACGCTTGCGAACATACATGATAGGCAGCGGTTCTGGGATTTGAATTGGAGGCGAGAAGAGCAAGCTCTCGGACTGGCAACGAGGGGCAACAGCAATGATAACAACGCTGATTGACGGTAAGATTGGTCGACGACGAGACTACAGAAAACAGCTCGACGGACAGGCAAAAAGAGAAAGAGAAACAGGACAATGGTATCACTGGACGATAAGAAGAGGGACTCTAATGCTGGCAGTGATGATGATGAAGAGGACTGGCAAAGACGAGGGCTCTTCGGTGCTCTTAAGTAGTACTCTCTTCTGTTCCATCCTAAGTTCCAAAGTGGGTTGGACGGATTGCTTAACCAAGGCAAAACAGCAGCACGTCCCCTACGCGAACAACGCGACAATGTTTTCTTTGCTAGCGCGGCCAGAGCCAAGAATCAGCAGTTGCTGTGCTTCAGTGGACCAATTTGGTAGACTGGTTTAGCCTGTGCAGTGAAGCAACTTACTAATAGTGGCCCGTTGGCCTGATGGTGGGGCATTGAATTCCAAGTAATACTAAGGCACAAGCCTCTGTGCGGGCGGGCCAGCTGCCTGGCTAGATTCCTGCCTAGCACAGTTTTGCACTAAATATCACACTAACAACGCCCTGAAGAAGCCCTGAAAACTAGCGCGAACTAGAGCGCGACCAGATTCTCGACCGTGTAGCGCTAACAACATAATTTTGACAACCGCGTAGAGTGGTCTGGCACTTCTTTCGTTTTGTCATGGCTTGTTTGCCGACTGTTTCCTACGTCAAAACATTCAAATACGCACTCAAAACACGTTGCTATTCTGCTTCCCCTCTATCACGTTTTCTGTAGTATTACCACCCTCGCCCTCCAGGACCAGGGGCCCTTGTAGGGAGAAGAGAAAAAATAGGCAGCTTTAGGGTCTAAGAAGATGTCTTCTACTCTGTATTTAGTATTACTAATAGTAAATATCTTCTTGCTAATATTTATTGTCTACTATTTAACAATACAATAGGGTTCTATAACCCTAACATAATGTCACCATTTGATGATATTATATATTGTTCTACTTCCATGCGGCTCAAGGTCCGCATTAGGCAGTCGTACCTTAGGCGTTGTCGGTTTTGGTGCCCTACTCTGGCTGCCCGATCCACTTTCAAGAGAGACTTCATCGGAACTCCTCACTGACGTGAAAACAAAAAGAGAATAGTTATTGGGGGTCTTGCCGTGGATCGAACACGGGACCTCTCGCAAGCTTTGCTTTAGGGTGTACCCTAAGCGAGAATCATACCACTAGACCACAAGACCTGTGATTCTTGAATTCCGGGCCAACTATCGGGGCTTATGAATTTTTTCAAAAAAAAAATTCCAAGTTCACCGGGCCACTGCGAAGTGGCCGGAAACGAAGTTGCTGACACACTTGCGAAAGCCGGCTGTTCTAGCGAGAACCACTTGGTCCCCACT
>LXGT01000075.1:0-103833 GCA_001640655.1 Endoconidiophora laricicola | reverse complement strand
GGGGGGGTTCGGTTTCTGATCGTTATCGTGATTTTCCGGTTCTCTTCGCAGGTCAGAAGACTGGTGAGGAGTAGAAACTATACGATATGAATGGTACAAAAAGGAGTGCTTTAGACATAATGAGCGAGTGGCAAACCATCGGCATGCTCATGTCTAAGCAATATTGACAAGAGTAATTATTGTTGTAAGATTGTATTTTTAAACCAAGTAAAAGGTAAGAAGAGAGGAAATGCTTCACTATGCCATCTTTGATATCTCTCTCCACCTTGTTCGCGTACCGTATTAGTCAGGATTCTGTAAGTGAAAGATACCAACTAGATCAAGAGTTTATCATGAAAAGAAGATGCACGGAATCTTATATATAGGGCTTCCTGTCTTAAGAGGCCCTGTGGCCTTATTGATCTATCCTTTCCAAAAGGCACCTTGATGTCCACCTTATAGCTCATATTCTTGGCACACACAAACTTAACAGGGTTAAAAGACAAAAGCTATGAAGTAGAATACTATGACGAATTATTGTTTGAAGGGAATCTGATGATTTACCAGCATAAACGTTCTAGCTCATGTCATCGGTCCATCTATTTTGAGAAAGACTCTTGAAAAAGTTACCAGAAGCTGACCGAAGACCGTTGATCTACAACCCTAACCCTAGTTATATTTACACAGCATATACAAAACGAACTAATGATCATAGCGAATATATCTCATTTGAATCATTCATATATATTTGAGGTTCCCAGATTAACTTTCCCATCACTGGGGTTAGGTCTTACTTGCCCTGTGATCATGCATCCCTATATAGAACTATCATATTGATCAGCACTCACAAGCCGTCTCTTTTTTTAGGGGGTAGCCGGCTTTAGTAGAGCCACTGGAATATCACTATGTACAATGTACTAGAAACTAATGTACTAAGCCTTAACGAATAAAATATGATGAAAGAAATTCCGATTCATCAGAAATGATGGACTGCTGGCTCAAATAAAACTCGAGTTGTGCTTTGATTACTATCTCTACTTGTGAGTATGACGCGGTCCGAAGGATACTTTATTTGATAACGGAACAGGTTCCGTTACAGCCTCTAGAGATTGAATATTCCTTGCATGGATACGTGAATCTATATCTGGGTCCTAAGGCCTTAGGGAGGACTTGCTTATAATTTCGGCAGAAAAAAAACGGCACAACAGATATATTAGTACTACTACTGGTACTACTCTATCTTAGTGCGGTCATTCTGCTTTCAAAAGATGGCTATGAATCCTCCTACTCCGACCGAAAGGATGATTTATCCCTACAAGTGTCAAAAAAGCTGAGAGTATAACGGCACTGAGCTAAAAGAACATTGAATCTGATGCTCAAGTCTTGGGATCAAGCTTATGGATTCTCTAAGGGCTCTTAAAGTTCTTAACAGGGGTTTCCCAGTCGTTCGAATATCCTATACAGCTCTTTCATAGAAAGGACAAACAAACAAACATACACCTGCTGTCAATAATATTGATAGATCCTACAAAACGTGAGGAAGCCATATAGAAAAGCTCGTAATACGTAATTGGTAAACCTGGATATTCCGCCAGAGGTAGGCAGAAACTTTGGGCTGGACATGAGATTAACAATAAGCAATAGCGTGACTGTCTATCTTGATCCCAAGAGCAAAAAAAAGATGACGGGGAATCTTTGGGCAGTATCCGTGGGGCTGAACACTGAAGGGATTAAGGAAAAGTCCAGTTATTCGATAGGCAAGGCCAAGAAGAAACAGCAGGAGAAGGCAATCAAAAGGTACAGCGGAGGAAAAAACCCTTGATTATATTACTCACTAGGGGACTAGTTTGTCTATCTATTACTACTAGTATGATGTTTTCAGTATCGCACTATGAAATGAAACTGACAGGCGACACTTACAGTATCTTTCTATCGGCTGGGTTAGATATAATTTACACTTTACTGGAGTGTCAGGGGTATTTGCTGACCCAAGAGATAGAAGGTTTGGTTCAACAAAGGGTAGATGTTAGGCGATCACTCAACTACCCTGATCCAGACTGAGCTAAACCATACATAAAGCCAAGGCAGATATAAAGCGAGAAAGCGAGTGAGATGATTGGAACACCACTACCAAGGCAGGAACAATGATTAAGTCTGGTTGCTTTCGGGCATGGGGACCTGGCTGGCATGCATCAGGAAGAAGACCTTTGGGAAGACTCAGCTTCCATTAATCAAGGGAATGCTGAATAGGAAGAAAAAGAAAAGAAAAGAATCAAAAGACTGGCTTTAACTTACTTGCAAAGATCGATTCAGGTGCTACCCAATGAATAGATCCAGACCGAGAACGCAGGCCTATTCACGTCGGCAAGCACAGCACAGCCCAGGCCTTCTTTCTTTAGTTTATTCGTTGAGTGAAATCTGAATTTTGGCAACAAACACGAACGAAAAGTAAAATGACGACCCGGACATATTTCTTTGAGTTCCAAGTGCCCGCTCGTCGTAGCGGGAGGATGAAATACACACACTTTTAAATAAGCAAATGCAGAGAGTACCATGGTGACATCCGACTGGTTGCTCTATTGTACTTAAGAATCTTTCGCTCTCTTTTTCTTCTCTTGCTATTGCGTACTAATACTGCCTGTTATCTGTATGCCGTGTTTTCCTGAGCTATCACTTATTTTCATTCCTATCTTATGTTTATTCTTCTGTAAAGGTTGCCCAGCTGCTAGTACTAGTAGGCGTTTGTGACGCGGGCTTCACATGTACGGTGCAGGGAGGCATAATTCAAATTCAGGTCGATCTTTAGGAAACAGACTATCACACTAGCTGAGAGTGCGTCGAACGCCCTCCAGTGGCTTATTCTCACATGTATTTTCGGACTAGCTCATTTAGTTTTTCTTTTTTCTTTTTCCAGTGACTAATATATATGTAACAGAAAATAATAAGTTGAGTGTGATACTATTTTAAATCCGTCCCTTGCACCGTTTGTATGAGCATAACAAAAGTCTCTGTACTATAAAGGATAGGAAACAAAATGTATCACTTCTAGTATTCGGCGAGATAAATACTACTATGTTTGATTTCTTACTTTCCTCCTTACATCGTTGGGTCCCGTCCATATACTTCCGCCTCTTGCGTCTATATGTATAGATGGCGTTGGGTGCCACTTAAGAAAAAGAGGTATCACCAATGTCTCCGCCACTGTATATATCACTCGTATTCTTTTTACGCGGTGCTACCCGTATACAGTAACTTCTGTTAGCAACAGCCACAAATCGAGTGATTCGTAGACTGCCCGTGACTAGACAGCATGTCTTTGTTCCTGATGTCTTACCTCCCACCCTCTATCCCTATCCTTATCTCCCGCCCATATATCCTAATATGTATTATACTTTGCAGCTAGTGGTCCTAGAAATCTCTCAGTCCGTTCGCCTCACTCTAGCTGGGGAAGGCCGTTCGTTGGTTTCCTTTCTTATCCCTCTGGTGCTCTGTCTATGCTGCGAAGTTGTACCAGCGAAGTAGCTAGTCTAGTTTTATCTGGTTTGTGTTGCACCCTCTATTCCTCTGATTGGTATTAGCAACAAACTACGATCCGTTCGTTCTCTGCTTTCTTGGTTTCAGAGAGCAGATCCTTATTGCTTTCGGCTATAGTCCTGAGTTCTGAGCATCTGGGCGGAGCAGCACAAAAGTTGTAGAATGGGCCTGAGACAGTCAAGTCAAAGTGGCTTTTGGGTTTGATAGTCGTCTGAGGCATCAGAGTGGATGGAACACTCAAACTCACGATAAGGCATAGGCCAGACTGTAGTAACTTAAATAGTGCGCTCTCTCTTTCTTTTGTGCGGTCCTTCCCATAGGGGAAACTGTAATTACGTGTATTTCTTCAATCTGCAAGTGGTTTTGTTCCTGCTTCCTACTGTCTTCGGCGCGAAACAGAGAAAAGCTTTGTTGCGGCTCCTCTGGTCTTAGATCAAAGTTTTGCTTGGCCTCTAGGCCTATTGTCTCTATTATTGGAGTTTGTTCATCAAAAGTTGCCGCTTGTCGTCAAATTCTCCGTGCGAAGAGCGTGCAGCGAGGCGAGGGAGATAAAGGAGGGCGGAGGAGGGACTAGTTGATTAGCGTACAGGAGTAATAGCCGCGTGTCAAGTCTGACCATCTCTTATCGTCATCTTACTACGTAGTAGAACATCATGTTGTAGGGTATATCTGCCACAAAGTAATTATATGCGCATATACTATCTATCTTTAACACGAGATCATGCCCTCGGCTGGAATTCTATAAGAAAGCAAGATGGTAAGTATGCAGAAAGGATCTTTGGAAAAAGGACGCCAGGGAAGTTCCCCGATGACTGGTTTCTCGGGCTCTGGCTGGATGCCTAAGGTCAATGTTGAACCCCGATGAAACTGGAGATGTGGTCTCCCAGCGCCGGACTAAAACCGCCACTTATACCAGTGTGTATATAAGCTTGCATAAATATGCGAGAGTTTTGGGTCTCCCCTTTCCTTCTTGTCTACCGAGGAACAACAGGTACAAAGGCCCTGGATCCTGCCTCATAGTAGCCAGGCTTCTGCGCTGCGATCACACGGATCGACGTCAGCCTGGGAACTCCCTCAACACTAGCAACGCCTCGTCACACTCAAGGAAGGAGCGCCAAGGACAATCAGACAACTATAATACGTAGCTGCAATAAAAAAAGAATAAACCCCATGGGCCGTGATTAGCTTTCCAGTTGTGGCTTTTTCCCCTTCTGACTTTTTTCTTTCGCTGTTTATGGCCGAAGTATAAGGAAGGGGGGGGGGGGGGGGTACTCCCCATTTCTCGTGATAGTGATGGAAGCAAAAGAAACGGAACAAAAAACGATCAGTTTTCTAGCTAGGGACAAAAAGAAGGAGGGAGAATCAGCTAATCAGTTGGCCGTGACGCTGCATTTGCATGAACAGAAGGGGAAACAGGAAACGAGGGAATTGCTGGTATCACTAATATCGAGGAGAAGGTCTTCGCTATGTTATGTTATGATGTGATAACGGAGAAAGACTCAAGACTGAGAACCGAGGACTTCTCTTTCTCTAAGGTCGCGAAAGATGAGCGTGCCTAACTAAAGCAATTTGGACAGAAGGCTTTGTTGGCTCGCGTATTCTCTCTTTGCTAATTCGGGGATTTTGGCATTTAGAGTTTGATTCGAAGCATGTGAAAGAACACGATCGGAAATGAGAAGAAGAAGAACAAGGAGGAAAGGCAAAAAAGAAGTAAACAGCGGGAGAGGCGTATTCATTTCTGACAAAGAATAATGCTTATATAGTACTGATAGCAATAATCCAGAGCAGTACAACGAACTAGGAGGCATACCTGAGATCCGTGAAGAAGGCCCCTGGCAGCTATTGTTTGCTTGCTTTTCTCTGTAGAAAACGTATGAAATCAAACTCTCACTGGCCTGCACTATATCAATCCTATATTGCAAGATTGTGTGCTTGACGTATAAGCATACGCACGAGACCAGATCAGACCTCTGTGAGTTCTTCGGACTAGAGAACAGAACATGCGAGGCCGTTCGCTTCGTTTAGCAGGCAACTTCCTTGGTACTTGTCAAGTTACTTTCTCTCTGCAGAGCAACCTTGGAAAGAAAGGCATTGCCGGCTTATCTTCCATCCTACTTGTCTAGACTGTTTCCTCCTACCGATGGGCTCTGAGTGTTTATCTTTTCTTGCTTCACAGTATCGGAAAGAAACGAATAAGACCCAGCGGTATATACTAGTCAAAATGTCTGCTCTCGCATATGCCAGTCCTAGGCCTTGGTAGAAGTTTACCTCGATATCTGCGCGTTCCTTCATAAAACAAACGAAGCCCTACAAAAGATTGGCTAACGATCGCTATTTCTGTTATTGAATTAGATAATATCCGTAGTGGCATCATCGTAACTAGTCATTAAGTCGCTTCTTGTGTCTAGGAAGGGGCCCATTGTGATATGGTATTCTACTAATGCCGGTGCTTTGTTTTTCTCCTGAATTTGTTTAGAAAATCTTGAACATGCATTAGTAGAATTTGGGAGTCAACAAAGACTAAGAGACTTGGATGAAAGAATACCTGCGGACACTAGAATTCTCAAGTCGTAGAGATATTCGAAACATGTAAGTCAAAACAATGAAGTTCGAATGATGGTTGAGAGGAAATAGTATATGCAATTATATATACGAGCCGTCTCACGTCCTCCTCTCGCCATGAACGCGACCTAGCTAGAAGAACTGATACAAGAGAGTCAAGTATTGCAGTACTTGAGAAATTCGAGTATAGCTCATGATATCAACTCTTCTCCATAGACATTAATAGTAATAACAAATCTCTAACCATAAACTAGAAGATGCTAACTCGACTATACATAGTAATCGCTCAGCAGGCAGAAATACGAGTCTCTTGTCAAGGGCAAGCTGTTTAGCAGTGGCCGATCATTTCAGTCAGAGCAGACTTCTCGGCAGTGGTAATAGTCAGGCCCCAGTAGCTCTTGACGGCAATCCAGCTCTTGGCGTAGTCGCAGTAGTATGAGACCAGAGGAGGCTTCCATGAGTCGGGGGACATGTCACTCTTCTGGTTGTTGACGCTGCCGGTAACGGCCCACAGCTGAGGGCGGACCAAGTCGTTGGCAAAGGCCGAGCGATTCGCGGCAGTCCAACCCTGGGCACCGGAGATCCAGGCGTTCTTCAGGGGAACCATGTGGTCGATCTGGATATCAGAGGCACTGTCCCAGGTGGCACCATCGTATGGCGAGGTCCACGAGCCAGAGACGGAGCGGCACTCGTCGTCTGTCATGACATCGACACCATCGCGCTTCAGTACGGTTTCACTATGTGACTGTCAGCTTATTGCAACAAGTGAGGAGTGTGATTCACGATAATGGCAAAACATACCGAGTGTTGCATGTGCCAGAGATTTCGATCCAGTGTTTAAAGTTTTGGCGGCTGTAACCATCACCAGAGTCGCTGGCGGAGACAGTCAGACTGGCTAATTCGGACTGGGCAGTCTGAAGACCCGGAATACCAGTCTAAGTTGCACATTAGCTGGTGTTCAGTCTATCGATATTAAGATGAAGAAGACTTACAGGAAGAGGAGCAGGAGCGGATGCAGCGATGCCAGCAAGCAGTAGCAGAGAGGTGACGGAGAACTTCATGATGAACGACTTAAGGAAGAGAAGCTTTGCGAATATTGAGTGTAGTAAGAGTTGAAGATAGAGAGCTGGGAAAAGCTCGTTGGGCTGTGGACTGAAGAGTGAGGGAAACACTGAAGAGGAGAGAAAGGCGTTGGCTCTTCCAATCATCCAGAAAGTCCGGAATAAAGTGGAAGCCGGAGCCTTCTTATACTGGATTCTGCACAAGTACTGGGCTCTATCAAAGGCGGGTGTTTCTTGAATGACCGGATGTAGACTTTGGAGCGACTTCATCTGTTTGTTTGTCTGTCCATCCATGTTCAGCTTGTAAGAGAACGGCCGCGTAAGGTGCGCCAATAAAATGAAGCATGGTGTGAACTTAGCAAGATAGCTTGAGACTGTGATACGTAGCAGCGGAGATGATGCCTGCTAGATAGCATGTAGAAGGCCTCTGACACTTGATTCACTGACAGTCTGGATCAAGAAGCAGCATCCAATAACGGTTAGAAGCACCGGCATGGACATGTTGACATCTCGGCACGGCTACTCTTCTCGATATCGTATTGGATGAGCATTGCAGCACGGGCTATATTTTGGTTTGGTTTTGTTGCTAACCTTGCTTTATGAAAGCACTACAGGAAAGTTGAATAAGCTTGGCATAATTTTGCGGTTCAATCAAAAAGTCTGTCTAGTTGTGGTATATTGGTTTACTAGACATCCATCTGTATCTAGAGTTTCATATCGAGATATCTGGAGTTGACCTGCGTTTCGGTTTCTTACTTTGCTGTATACCTTCTTTTGCTCTTGTATAAAAAAAGCCGGATATTCTGAACAAAAATCAAACAAGGCGCAGGAACTGAGAATTATAAGAGACTGGAAGATCAGTCACGGAACAAGAAGCTGGCTGCCTCTGTGACTGAAGTTCTTCTTGATATCAACGACAACTACCCGGTTTATCATAGTTGCAACAGCAAAGTTCCCTAGCTAAAAATGATCGAATTAGGAATGTCGGTCCTGAGATTCTGTCTTGGGAAACTGCTGGAAAAGGTGTCGAAGATAGGGAAATTTATCTGTGCACATTCCAATCCAAGCCTCCCGTTTGGATGGCCGCTTCTGGAGATTACTATAAGTACCACTTACAGGGCGTCTCAATCCTTCCAGGTGTATTCCAGGGGGGGGTTCCACCTCAAATTTAGCTTCAAAGACAGTCAAGTAACCACTTACTCGCAATATTGCACTTTATCAAAGATGACGACACGAGGTTTGGACTTGTAAAAGCATACAGAAACACAGACAGAGACTGGTCCAACAACCCCTATAGCAAGCAAAGATAGACTAAGATATATATTATAATATTATTAATTCAAGGTAGCCAGACTTATAAGCTTGTGAAGCATGCTGTGTTTGTGCGGATTTACAGTGCTTCCTTTTGCCATACAAACCTTCGGTCTCATCTTTGTCTAGTGCACGTGTATTTGTATTGTTTACGAGTCAACTATAGAACAGCCAAAAAATACGCTGGCCTGCATCTTGTAATCAGTCGAAGGAGTCTTTTAGCGTATTCGGCGCATGAAGCTTATTTTGATCTCTTTGCTTACAGGAAGGGCATGTTGTAACGGCCAATTCGGACTCTCTATCCTATGTAGGTTTGGAGGATAACTTACTCTTGCCCAATCAAAAATCAAGAGTACCCCTCCCAATTGCACGTGTCGATGAGTCTGGTTCATATATCTATTGTTCTTTTGACGCCTATCTCCTTATTTTTTTTTTTTTTTTTTTTCTTTTCTTTGAATCTGCCTAAATTACCAACAACAGTAAACAGCCTCATGTGAAAGGAACCGTCTATCCATTCAATTCATTGAGTGGGTAGATTCCCAGAGTCTTTGAGAAAGCTTAACACTAGCTGGGATGGAAGGAACGCTCAATGTGGATCGCACAATTCTTCTCTAAAGTCGCTGCTGAAATTGCTGATCTTAGGCAAAGATTTTGCCTTTTCGTCAGACTTTGCTGCAGTGCTTTGCTTTCTTTGTGTTTTCTTTTCGGTAGGCTAGGCCAAGTTCTCTCAGTTGTTAGGTGGTTGAAACCTATCCTTTCCCTCGTTCCTGTCTTGTTTCCCCCCAACACAAATGAGAAACCCCCTTGCCAGCGCTGGGCCCCTTCAAAGCTGTTTGTTCATATTGTTCGATGGGATATCTAGGCTGCAGCTGTGGATCAGCTCTTCATCGGGTTCCCCTAGTAAGATTTTTATTCTTTATATTTATAGTCTTCTTCAGTTTCTAGAAATATGAAGATACTCTCCTAGTAAGTCCAAGTGCTATACTAGCCCACAAGAGGGAAGGCAGAATTAGCGTTCATTGAAGACTTCCTCTTGCACAAGGCTGGAATGAGACCAGATAGCAGGTCATTCGACATGCTTCTGCGACTTAAAGTTCACCTATCCCATGTTTGCCTTAGTCGCGCTGTCTACTGATCTCACTGCCCACATTGAATATGCATGCATTTTAAAAGCACTTAAACACTTTGGCCATTTGTCGGATCCTTAATTCTGACTAGGAGGGACTTGTCAACAACTTACAAGGATCGTGACTGCGATAGTAAAAGCAGGTTACATGTTAGTGCCATCACTTGCCAAAACAATACCCACCATGGTGGTTGCTGTGGTTGGCACCAATTTTGTGTGCCTTTATTGCAACTTAGACAAAACGAAATGTCTGCCTTCCCTTCCTCTACAGAAAGGGCTTATCTCAATATGGTGCATACAAGCCTCACCGGTTAGCTCCTTCTTACTGACGAAGTGCCTACACAGCGCGTACAAGCTCACGCTTGCATTTTTTGCTGTTTTGCTCAGTCTTTCATTTGCGCAGTTCGCTTGCCTAACAGTGTTGTTTCTTTTTAATTTTTTTGGACAACGGATACCGTATATAGTTGATTAAAGCACGTTCTCCAAGATATATGTCAAGGTTTGGGGCTGCCTATGGTAAAACCCTGGCTATGGCCCTTGGTTCTAGCGGTATAATTCTCAATTGGGCCGTACATAACGCTAGACGCTAATTCTTGGCATCTTCGATGTTGTTTTGACAAGCCACGATACCGTTCAAAAGAGAGATTGAATCCTAGAACTTACTTAGTCTGACTCGCCCTCTAAACCTGCAGAAATAAGCTCCCTCCCTCCGTACGCCGGCATTTATTCTTCTTCTCTTGTTAGCGTAGGCTCTTAGTAGGCTATGCTTGGAAACGATATCATTTATGATGCAACAAGCATGACAAGATGGCGCAGTTTGCACCGTGGCTTTACGGATGCTTCAAGTGTGCATATGAGTATGGCGTGGTGACCATGCTTGACTAGGCGTGTAAGTCATGAAAACATGTGCCATTGTCCTAGAGAAACAATCCTTTCTAGGTTGTGGTCTTGCCACAGCATTTGAACCAGGGAAACAAAATAACATCCAATACTGACTTCGTCACAGAAGCTTGCAACGCTAACAAAGGAGATTGTACGGTGTAACCCCAGCCTATAAACCCTAACTCTATATCATCCGGTGTTCTGCCGTAACCACCCTAAAAGTTTGTTCAAATTCTGCCCCACATATCTGCCCCTCCATGTGTGTGGGCTGGCATCTTGCACAGAATTTCAATATTTTCACATAACGTCAACGTCAAGTTTCTTTGCAACGACGAAATAACGAGGCACTTTGCGAGAGATTCGAAATCCTCCATCCAAAATACTGCCTGTCCCTCCTCCACTTACGACCGAGTTCATCAATCCCACCGCCGGCTGAATTTCGTCCCCATCGCTTCCGACCGTTTGCAGGCCCTTTGTTTGCTCATCTCTTCCTAGTTCTCTACCTTTCGCCTCTCTCTTCACTTCCCTCTCTTTTGTGCTCCGTCGCAATCATGGCTGCTGTCGCTCAACAGCAGACGCCCGTCGAGGCCGCATCACTCGTCTTCGTCGAGGGTTCCTTTGAGGAACTTGCTCTGGAAATGGCCGAATTCCTCCGCATTACCGATGACGTTCAGCCCGTCATCCAGCAGAAGGAGGAGGTCCTTGTTAAGCTCGTTAAGGCCTCGCCATCGCTCACCTCTGTGCCTGAGAGAAACTTTACTGCTGCCGCCAACCTAATGATCTATCTTGTCTTCCAATCGGCCGATCCTAAGAAGCACCTGCCCTCGTTATGCAATGCCTTTTCGAAGCCCGTTGCTAATTCGCCTATCAACGGTGTCGGTCTGAGCCTGAACGCTCTGACTACAATCTTCAACCTGTTGCCCCCCAGTAACCCTGTCCGCTTCCGTGTCCTTCTAGAAATCCTCAAGTATCTCAAGCAAAGTGGTACCTGGGAGACTCTGCGTCCTTACCTCGAGTCCCTGCCTTCGTGGATCCAGGAATGGGGCCTGACCGGCGAGCAGCAGCGCCAGATCTATGAAGAGACCGCTGATGTTGCTAAAGAAGCCGGCCAAGAAGAGTATGTCTTTCTGTATCAATTAATCATTACATATGCTAGTCATGCTCTCAAAATTGGGCGAACTAGGTGACACAGTCGGCGTATGCCTATTTATGTTCAATGAACGTTACACTCAAACTAAAATATCTGATCAATTGGATGCTAACCATGTTGTCTCCTAAATAGGGAGAGCTTCCAGTACATCCTGAAGGCTCTGCGTACCTTCAACGCCGACTCCCGCGAGGAGATCTCTTCCGAGGCTGCCCAGCGCCTGTCTTTACGTGCTGTTAAGACCTCTGTTCTGTCCAACACCCACTTTCTGTTCCAGGAGCTCCGTGGCATCCCCACCATACAGGCCCTAAACGACTCTCACCCCGCCTACGCCCAGCTACTGGAGATTTTTGCTGAGCAGGATCTCGAGGACTACAATGCCTTCAACGATGAGCACAAGGGCTTCCTGGAGCAGGAGGGCTTAGACGCCGAAAAGCTGCACCGCAAGATGCGTCTGCTATCCTTTGCCAGTCTCGCCGCTGCCACGCCGAGCCGCGAGATCCCCTACGCCAGCATCGCCAAGGCCCTCCAGATTGCCGAAGATGAGGTTGAAATGTGGACTATCGACGCGATCCGCGCTGGCCTTGTCGAGGGCAAGCTGTCGCAGCAGAAGAGCGTGTTCCTCGTCCACAAGATTACTTTCAGAGTCTTCAGCACCCGGCAATGGCAGGAACTGTCTACCCGCGTCGACCAGTGGAAGACTACCCTTCGCTCGGTCTTGGATAACCTCCTCCAGGCGCGCGAAGATGTCAAGCTACAGCAGGAACGCGATGCCCAAGAGCTGGAGCGCAAGATTGCCCATGCTGCTTCTGGCGGTCTCGATAACGATAAGAACAACAGCAAGGGTAGCCGGAGACATAACATGAACAACAGTAACAACAACAACCGGGATCACAAACACCGTGGTGACCGTGAATACAACAACAACCATAAGCAGATCAAGGAACGGAACGATAACGAAGATTAAAGTTAACCATTCTTCTTTTGATTGACCAGATTTTTTTTTCTTTGAGCAGAAAAGACAAACTATTTGAGAAAAAAAAGTCTTTCCAAAAAAGCGAAACAGAAGAAAAAGAAAAACATTAAAAAAAACATACAGATGCATAAAAGGAAAACAGAAGAGAAATCCACCTTTTTTCTTTTTTTTTCTTTTCATTTTCTTTTCTATTCTCTGACGAACTCTTTGTATGACACGTTGTGACCGTTGTTTTTCCCCTTTTACTGTAAAAACCCCCAAGAAAAAAAAAGTAGTAGCACTGTTCCTTATCTTCCGTCCTTTCTCCTTTACCTACCTTTTTTTTTTCATCACATCGTCAGCTCAAAAGTGATTACTGCCTCTCTCTCTCGTGTCACAAAAAATTATCTGTGTTTTTTTTCTTTTCTTCTTTATTCTATTATTGGTAATGGAAAAAAGGAGGGGTTCTTTTGGGGTTCTTTTCTTTCTGGGTTGCTTCTGCACTGGGCTGTTCGTTCCTTTAATAGTTGATTTATATGGCGTTTTTCTTGTTTCTGATAAAAATCCCATCATTTTGTTTCATAATGCATTGATCATCACTGATATGTTATAGTCCTTGCTCTTAACCTTGTGTTGATATATATGTCATCCAATGTTGACCTCTAGGTCAAGTGTCGGTAAGTAATATCTCTTTTTTTTTTCGAGCAATCAGGAAAAAAAAAAACTATTTTCACTTATAACAATTTATCTAGTTCTGCGTTTCTTCTCTTATTGCATGATTACGGTCAACACCAGTCTGCACCCACACCANCAGCTTAACAAATTAGCCTACAAACCATTTCATTCTAACATATGAAATCCTACTCGAAAATCAATCGAAACGGATGGCCTGCAATAATGGCTTAAATATGAAGGATATCAAATGGGCTTGTTCTTTTACTTGTTAGATGGAAGGACCTGATGGTGGTAGAACTGAGTTATTACGCTGGATACTAAACTGTACAAGTGAAAGGAGAATCAAAAGAAGTTATCAATATTATACCAAAAAGAATCTCTGCCTGCTGGTAATCTCCTAGGTGCCCATATAAATTGTAACATGCCTAGTACTAGTACACTAGTACATAATCACGATAAAAATACCTATAAAAAGTAGGCAGATGACCTCACTAATATCTGTGTAATTCTGTATATGGAGAGCCTCAACAGACATGCTGCCATCTTCCTCGATATACATGGTGGCTTTCCTTTCTTCCATCCACGCTTGTTCCTCGTACACTCCCTCATCATAGTCTTCCTCCATCTCTGGTGCCATACCAAACATAAGAACTCTCTCAGCCACGTAGTTCAACGTGACAGCCGTACTACGAGTACGTCTCGAAAGGAACATTTCAACGACTTCTGCAGAATTCGGCATGCTTTCCAGTTTGTCGTCAGTTGCCGACAAAACCTGAATTTGGACAGCCTTAGAGTGCAACCACTCATCGTACCGCTTCTCAGCTATTTCCCGATACGCAGCATCAGACTTCGACTCGTATAGATGGCACGTAGAGAGGCAAGTACCACTGCACTTCAAGTTCAGATTGAATTCCGGGTAGCAGTTGCAGAAGTGTTGGTAGCCGATGTCAGTGATGTCCTTGTTGCAGACGTAGCACATCAAGCCGCCACATTGGCAGTGCATATTGTTGCAGCCATGGTCCTTGACGAATGCCAGTTTGCACCTAGAACATATGCGCTTCAAGACGTTGCTCAACTCTTCCTGGATGGCTTCTTCGCGTGTCTTGGAAGCGTATTGAGACAACATCTCACTGCAGCGGTGCTGATCAGTCCAAGGCACCTGACACTTAAGGCACGATGACCGGGCACAACGCGGGCTGCGGCATTGGAAACGGCGACCGATGGAACGCTTCGTGAAACGACGCTTAGCTGCAGCCCATTCCCGGCGTAAGCTGGCCGTGTGCCTTTTGATGTAAGTGGCATCATGCGGCGCTACCATCGCCAAGAAGTATAGGACAACGTCGGTCATGGCGAAACGCATGATGAGCCAAGCGACCAGCCACCAAACAATGAACGGCGTAGACCAAAATGACCGCACAATTGTCTGCTTGTCAGCCTCGACATAGAGGCTCTCGGTGCTCTCAGCATATGCACAGAAGCAGCAGCGGGCCAGTGGGATCTCGCAGTCGCTGATGTTCCACTCAGTCAACTTAAGGTCATAGAGCCGTAACATCTGCTGACCCTCGGGCGTCTCGCCCATCAACCTCCGCATATCCAAATACGCTACCGATCCATTGCAGGTTACCGCGTCAGCTGCAAAACACCGAAGATCACACTGCGCCTCCGATGCTACCAGTGCTGTGCGGCTCTGTCCAAACACGACTCGCGTCAGCACATCCTTAACGCACCGAGTGCACAAAGCATGGTCTCGCTTCGAGCATCTTGTCATCTGCAGTGGCGGATAGTCGCCATAACAGCAGCTGCACTCAACCTCCTCCTCGTCGTCGTCGTCGTCTCCCATGGCCTTCTCAGCTTCGCGCTGCCACTTCAGCATCGCGATGTTGTGGGCTCGCGTGTGCGTCAGCAGCTCATGCTTCAACACCGGCGCAACCACGGCAGCATATGCCTCGTGGTCTAGCTGCTCGCATCCCGTACCCATCACACAAGGCTGATACGCATGGCTGAAGGTGCGTGGCGATCCGTCGTTGCCGCGTCGGAAAGTGAGTAGGGAGTCGTCGTTAGCGAGCCGGACACCGCACTTCATGCTGTACTCGGTACGCGGCGGGTGAACTCGGCCAAAGTCCCTGGCTAAAGCGCCACGCAGGGCAAAGTAGCCCTTGGTCTCAGTATCCGCGGTGCTGTCCCAAAGATCCAGCAAGTCTGTCATATTAATGGCTGGGTTTATGTCGCGACGAGCAAGTGCAAGCGCTGCCAGGAAGTACCTAGTGGGGCGAATATAGCCAGTCCATATAGGACGCTGCTCGATGGGGTAGTTGCCCTTCATGTGGCCGTCCGTCAAGGTCTTAATAAAGGGGTGAGGTTCGACGTCGGTAAATACAAAGGCATCTTCGTTAAAGAGAAAGTCGTCTCCGTCAATTGGATTTGTCCGACGGTAATCGCCAACAAACTCGATCTTGGCTGCCTCAACGCTCGCCCACTCAACAAGGCACTGCTCTAACTCGGGATAGCTTCGAGAAGTACCGAGGATATTACTAATGGCGGCACGCACGCTAGCCTTGGAAAGCTGCGGGTAGACACGGCGGATGTTGCCGAACAATGTATCGATGGCAGCGATAGTAGCATCTGTCTCGTTATCAATGAGCAACGGGCGTGAAGGTATATCGCGTGGGCTCGAAATGTACTTCTTGCCATCACGGTGGTTCGCTTTGACTCGCCTCCAGTATGCGTCATTGAGTATCATGTGCTCGCACATCTTACCGCCACCAAGATCCTTTGGAGCCTCCTCGTCTTCATCGACAGTATCGTCATCAGACTCAGCCATGAGCCCCTCGAGCCCTTCCAAAGCTGCGTTGGCCTCTGCGTTAAGGTTATATATGGCCGGATTCGCCGGGTTATTGAATAGTCGTTCGCAGTCATGATTATCATGGAGGTTTCGATGAACCCAGACAATAGTGTCTCTCAAGTCGTCAGTAGTATAAAGCAATTTTGCCATGATTGTTGTTCGTTCTGTTTGGTGGACAGCTTCCTGAACGACATGCTTTAACGACAGAAGAGACGAAAGGTGACTTTATTGAAATCTCTAAATACCTCAGGCTAGACTTGGTGCTTCTCAGAATAAGGAAGTGTAAAGGTACAAAGAGAGATACATGTCTTGAAGAGTAGTTAGTTAAGTAGAACGTTAGGATGGTTTTGAATATTTAGATGGTTTTGATGATTGTGAAGATGATAATTGTAGGAGCAATCAGTTTCAAGAAAAAGAGAGATTAGCAAGACCCAATCTTAATATTTTAGTATCTCACACAACATTCATATTGTGGCAATCTTTAGGGCTTCATACATTTTGCTCTTTCTTTTTTAGGACTTCATGTGATTATCTACAAAATTTCGTACCTTCAACTTCCTGTCTTGTTCATCTTCAACAAGTTTCGTGCTGAAATTCAACTTGCTCCAACTAAACAAAGTGATTAGCGGCTTATATTAAAGATGTAGACAAACTTGAATAGTAAATATGACTCCAACATTCACGGCTAGACAAGCTTACAGCGATGTTGCTCATTATCAACAAATTCAAGTTGTTAATGATACTAGGGTTAAATTCACTAACTACATCTCACTTACTACTAACAAATTTGTAGTCTCTTGCTGACACACCAACCAAAAGTAGAACTGATACTTGTGGACAATATCTGAAAGCGGCTACTTGATATCGCCACAATTGCCAGTTTATATTACTAGGTCATAACTATCATTACCTGCTCGGTTACTCGTGAAAGTACATACAGTTTTTTTTACTATAACAATAATAAGGTTTTAAATGAAGGCCGTACATATCAAATGATTTTAGCTACCATTGGAGATTTTTCAATCTAATTCATGGCTATCTGTGATTCACAATTACGTATAAAAAGCCAAGTGCGATGATAACCACTGTTAGATTCACGCCGTCTGACTTACTAGGCATTTTATATTTTCTTTTTTTCACCATCATCCGCTTCCAGACATGGGGGGAAAGGACTTCAGCTCTAGAGAATAAAAGAGTAGGGAGTGGCAGCAAGCAGTCCAGGCGTCTTTCTATTCAGTCTGTGGGTTGAGTTAAGGTAACTAGTCACATTAGCTACAAATTGTGAGATAGAGATCCTTCATATGCAACAGCCTCAAACTATATAAGACTCAACAGAGCGGAAGGGAACTTTGTTTCGTCTCCTCGCCCCTTTAACCCTAGGGTTGTGCCTATCATCTGGTGATATTAGCATCCCGGCAACAAACAACATGGATATACATTAGTACATTTCCATCTTGTCATACAAACTTCAAGACAGAAGATCGGCGCCTGCAAATATACCTACATGAGTTGATACTGTGCAAGAGTTTTCAAGGTTATCAATCAACAACATTTACAGATAATAGATGAAATAAAAGAGTAAATGAAAATGGAAGTAATGTTACACTGCGAAATATCAAACCGCGGATTAAGTCCGCGTCCTCCAATATCATTCGTGAGTTTAGTACTAGCTAGACAGCTAAGGAATGGAACATAAAAAAAGATGTTAAAAAAAAAGTAAGCCAGGAAAAAGATAATATGGGGGGGGGTATATCCGAAGAGAAGAAAGTGAAAAATAGCAGTAAGACAAAAGGGGGAGAATCCAGAAAGAAGAGAGCTACCCCTGGAATATAAGCCCGATGTACTAGATATATCCTACGATAATATTATTCCGTACATGGGAGTTTCAAGATAAGCCAGTCATTCTCTTTCTTATCTAGATCTCAAGAATCGAAAGAGGCGGCAGTCCTCGGAAGGAAGAGGATAAAATAGAAGAGAAATTAAGAAGAAGAAAGGAGTAATAAAAACAGAGGGACAAGAAAAAGAAAGTTATGGTTGTCGTTGGTAATCGAAAATGACAAGGGGTACTAATTTCCCCACCATGGCCCTAGTCCATTTTGAAGGCCATTTTTTTTTAAATAAAATAGCTTCATTGCTTAAAAGAAAGCAGCCAAGGCACTGGCAACCAGAACCAGAGCCACAACGGGAGCCGAAGCCGAGCCAGCGCTGGTAACGACCTGGGTGGCAGAAGAGGCGGCAGTATTAGCGCCAGTCTCGATGAGCTGGGTAATAGTGGATGGCGCAGCACCGGCCGAGTAGGCAGTGTAGTTGGCAGAGTAGAAGGGGAAGCCAGTACTGGCAGAAGCAGCAGTGCCGCTGACAGCAGTGGTCAGCAGCTGCTGACCACTGCACGAAGAGGTGTTGGTGGAGGTATGGTAGACGTTAGTGGTCAAAGGCACGGCCATGGATGTACTAGTGGTCAAAGGTACAGTTGCAGATGTGATAGTAGAAGAAGCAATAGAGGTAGGAGCAGAGTCCGAGGCAAGGGCGCCGGTCGACAGGCCATTAATAGTGGCGCAAGTGTCCAGCGAGCCGCCGTCGGCACAGCACACATTGCTAGTAGAGTTGGCGGCATCGTGGGCGCAGAAGTAACCAGACTCACAAGAAGCTAGGGAGGAAAGTTAGTGAGTGTTTAAAGATATGTGACGTTGGATCAACTTACTTCCTAAGCCAGAGTATGAGCAGCATGACTCGCCAGCAGTGGGGTTGTAGCAATGCGCCTTGCTATCAGATGAGGAGCAAGACTCGTAGCCAGCACCACAGGCCTCGGCACAGTTGCTGCCAGTACCGCACGAGGTGACTTCGGGCTCATATCCAGAAGTGGAGTCGCGGAGACGGAGAAGACCGTTCTGGGGATAGGACATTCTAGTGAACTCGCGGGCAGCAGAGACTGAGGCCACAAGGGCAAAGAGAACAGAAGAAGCATGCATTCTGAAAGGTGACAGATATCAAGTATGAAGGTAAAGACGAGAAACGACAGTGGCGCGAAGTTGGATGGCTTATCAAAGTGAAGGTGTGAATGAATGGATAGCAAGAAGAATGCTAGAGAGATATGAGGGCTATCAAGGCTAAAGAAAGTTGAAGTTGTTAAACTGGAGAATGAGGGATGCCAGCGAAATAACGAGGACGTCTCAGCAGTCTTAAAGGCGCGGAGAAGCAGCAACCGCCAGAAGAGTAGTCAACTAGTCAAGGAAGCAGAAACAGACCAAAGGTGGACGTTTGGCCTCCAGCAGGGGGGGTTCAACGGTTGTCTTTTCTTGTACTAACCATGCTTTATTTTCTCTGTTTTCTTTTGGCTAGAAGAGAAACGTTAGTTTGTCTCGGCAGTCATTGTGTGAGGCAGAGACATATTGCCAGCCCAATAATCTGCAAGTGTCACTTAGAATGAAGAAAGGATATATTGGGGCTTACAGGGATCTAGGTATCTAATCGAACGGCAAGGTCGTGTGCCTGTAGATAGAACGGAACAAGCTATTGATAGGACTTGGATAGACAGCTTATCATGTCGCAAGGAGGGTCTGTGTTCCGCTGGAACTGGCTGGCTGGGAATCTGCAGGTCAGGGCTAGAACTGCAAGGAGTTCTTTCTGCTGCCACAATAAAATAAAGATTAAATATAAAAATACAAATGAAAATAACAGAAAAAGCGGCCGCTACCCACAAGCAACCGCCTGAAGCAGACACAGACTGATATATATTAGCAAAAAGGCCCTCAAGTCCTGCTGCCATCTATTGTGGCTGATGGACGTGGCAAACATGGCAAGTTAGGCTTTATTAGTAGTGTCTTGGACCGTATATGTCGTGCATCGTGAGATTCCAACTGCTCTGGATCGAAGAAGCACTGTCCGCATCCTGGTCAGACAACATGGACAGACAGATAGGCAAGAGAGACAGGCAAGGCATGAGGAGTCAGAGACTCTTCCAGGCATAAACAAGCAGCCTCAGGCTCGGTCTCCAGCCAACGCTGGCTTGTCCGCAGACATCTGGCAATCTGATCGACGGCGAGATACACAAAGAGAACATCGCATTAGATACATCATCGTCTCACAGCCCAGCCCGCCTCCATCATATTCATTCTCTCTCTCTCTCTTTTTGTCTCTGTACTGTACCTGCATATAGGCCAGATGATAAAACAGACAGAGTTTCATCCGCGTCCAAATCCAGGACAATGTCCGCTCCACTACAGATGACACATCGTGACTACTATTATTACTAATATAGATATCACTATGACTTAAGTGATCGCGTCTTGCAAAGTGAACAACAAAAGAAACAAACAAAGTCAAAGACTGTCCTACCACTGACCCAGCTGTATCGCTTCGTTTGCGCTTGGTCGTTCCAAGCTTGGTTAAGTTTTAACTCGGTAGACAAACTGCGACTGTGACTTAATGATTGTTTCCCAATGGAACGGCAAACAAAGATATATCACGGTGCTTAACTCAGACTTGGTGAGATCCTGGCCAACGAGGCATCTGCTCTGCAGTGTTCTGCATTCATCTATAATCCAGTGCTAATTATCTTCTAGGACAAACTGCAGTGGAAACATGTGCATTGCCGACCTGTATAGCATTTTCTTCTTATTATCCTCTACTTAGCAAAGTCCTTCCTTACATGCAACAAGCTGTAGACAACAACGCAAGCACAAGAAGCCATATTCTCTCATTTTGAGGCCAAGACTTGCAGCCTGAATTTGCAGCGCTTACTCCTAAAATTACCCGCCGTAGGCTGAAACCAAGCCCCTCTAAGAAGCGAAAAGGGCTCTTGGACGCGGCGCAAGAGTTTTTTTGCAGTGCAGCGCTGCCGTCACCCTCTTTCTGCTGCAAGATAAAAGAAATCTTGAGAAAAGTGCAACAATACTACCGCTCAGTACTTGTGTAATTTAGCCTTCTCCTGTAACATTCGCCTGTTACTTTGATCCTCTAACCCCAAGCCCATCTTAGCCGTCATGTTGCTCAGGTGCTTGGCTCTAGTGTGCCAGACATGCGGGATCAAGTTTGATAAGCTGGAGAGCAGTGATGCTGGTCAGCCATGTCATTCTTCTCTTTTACAAACTTACAGTGGGGTATCGCCATCGGTAACGATAGAAGGTGACTATCAAGCCTGCAGTAAGCGACAAAAGGGCACTTTCACGATCCCGTGATATTAAGAAAAACCGTGACCACTGTCTCATATTCGCTGCCTGTCCAGACCAAGCACCCAAAGCATTAGTAAAGTAACACGCTAAAGAACGTTCAACACGTCTGGATATATAGAAAAATATGTACGAACCCTAACACAAGAGCAGCTGGAGTACTTATAGACAGATAACAATAAGTGTTCAGCGGCTTTTCTTATTATTTATCATCTACTTTTCAAGCATTAATCATATCATACTCTATTCCCACATTTTATTTAGATCATTGGAGTAGGCGGCTCCTCCATCATACAAATTAGGGTTGGATTTATATGCATACACATTAATTGAATTCCTTAGGGTTGTATGTTTCAGATGTATATTTTGAAATATAACATTACTATGTAGCTTCTCATCCAAAGCTGCTCTATTTTGTATACTAATTTAATTTCTATGCAAGAATCAGGCTACAGTATATTGTTTTTTTCTCCGCCTCCAAGCCAAAAGAAAACAAAACTGAGATTTGTGCTTGCGTAAACATTGATAAATTCAAGTTTGATTGCTGCTGCTTACTACACTACTGGCCTTGTAAGTCACGATATGTTAGATTTTTTTTTCCAACTCCGATGTACACAGACCTGGTTCTCTTTATTTTTCTCTCAAGCTATATCAGCTTGCAGGCTCAGCCATGCTCAATTAGCATTTTTTTTTCTTTTCTTTTTGTTCATAGTGATGCCTGGACTTTTTGACGTGCTTGCTTTACATGCTTACTCTCTGTCTATCCGTCTTATTTATTTCCGGGGTTTGGCAAGAAAAAAACCTAACTCAACTCGATCTTTATCTATCGTGTATCTTTTGCTTCATTGACAAACAATTTCAGCCTTTTCTTCTTAGCCGGTCTATCTTGATCCTTGTGCTTGTTACATGAAGTTATTCAAACATGGCTTGAGAGACTCTGTTTTTGCAAAATTATGCCCTTCAATGCCACACCACGCAGCTTGACTCGTCAGGCGAAGACAAAAATCATTTCATGCGAAGCCTAATAGTAGAGTCAGTCGTACGTAACGTCGTCATACGTTATTCACCTACCTAACTAAGTCACGGCAGTACTGCAAATTGCTAGTCACTGCATCACCACCATGTGACACAGTAACACGCAACCGCTTTCTTTATCTTTTGCCTTGCCTTGTCTGTCCTCTTCGTCCTATCCAAGCAAGCTGTCATTTGTTACTTCATGTTAGTCCTGCATCAAGTAATTTCTGCTTGTCCAACCTTAGAATTTTTTTTTCTTTTCTACCCTAATAACTTTGTAAATACTAACTAGTATAGTACTGTAAGTCTTGAGATTTATCGAGTTTTTTTTTTTTGGTTCTTATTCTTCCCGTAAGTATGATAATTTTTCATGTTCTCTAAGATTGATCGCGTGCATCAAAATAAAAATGTCGAGGTAAAAGACTTTGTATATCCTCTTGAGTTTGCCATACCTTTATTTCCACCATATCACGTAAACGTAGTACTATTGAAGAAAAACAATAATCAATATTTTTGAGTCAAATCATCATTACGACTTTGTGTGTTTATGGTGGGCTAGGGCTTGCCTAGCCATCTTCATAGTTCTAGAAACTGAATAAGATTAAGGATTTTAAAAAAGATTCTTATTTATTACGACTTCTTGTTGACCCATAATATATATACCATGAAGTGCTACTAGGACTAGGAGGTACATACTCTAATACTAATATAACTCGGAGCTTTTTTCCCTCCTGCTTTTCCGTTGGTAATGAAGGTATGGTCGTACCACTCACTACAGGTAGCATATTAATCACGAATTGTATATTCTTCTAGAACACGATCTTCGTCTATTGTGCCCTATTGGAGACTCAATACTAGTCCTTGTATGCATCACGACTAGTCCTTTTTCATCTCTTTGGATCGCCTCGGTGAAGACCCCAGATACATAGTAGAAACAGCTACAGTTGTTCTTAAGACAACATCTTCGTTTTCCCTTCAGTACATATTACCTTCCGCGTTGCTTTCCTCTATTCTCACCACTTATCTGTCCCTCTCTTTTCTCGACATATAATTTCCAATATTCTCCTTTTTCTCTGCTTTTCTCTTTTGTCCCTCTCTACCCTGATATTCTATGTCATGATGTACGCGAAGCACCACTACGAGACGCCAAGCGATCGTAAGGCATACTAGGTAAAACCAGGATGACTATCAACCGATCAATGTGTGGCTGCTGGAATGTGTCGCTCACCGGAGAACAGCAGCGAGTCGATAATATGAATTGCTAATCAGGTAGGATGGAACTGACCAGAAGATACTACTATTATAGTATCACATATAGAAACAAAACCTCTCCTGCATATCTACCTTTCTCTCTCTTCTAAAGGCTTTGACTTCATAATAATGATCTCCTTAGACAATTAGATCTGAAGCTAACTTCACACTTGCTATGTATCTAGATGCTAGTACATAGTAGTTAGTCCTTCTGCATAAAGTGAACAATATTTCTACTGCATACTACGATCATTACTAGTATTGCACTAAACTTTTTAGGACGCTTAAGTGACAGAAATCTGAGAAAATATGCTGATGATGCTACTATATATAACCAACTTCATGCATAATCAGTAGCTATACATGCTATGGAATGTTAATGAAGCAAAGAATTAGAAAAATTTACATATACGGCAGGATGTTTTGTAATCTACTCACACAAAATACAATAGTAACCCCAAAAGAATGAAAAGACATGTCTGCTTCAAGGAGTTATTTGATAATTGTAATAACAGATAAAACACCTCACAACTACTATAACTACTCATGAGCAGCTAGCTAATTGTTTCGTGTCTTTAATTCCTCAACTTCATGCCAATGCTTCATTTTGCTCTTCCTCGTCTCAGCTAGAGCCTATCAAAGCCTAGCTTAATGCGGTTTATGTCTACTTCATGATATCAATTGTCCTTGTCCCTTATGTAGCTGTTGGTGTTACTATTGACTAAGATTCATAACGGCCCTTTCCAAACTCGCTGCCAATAACCCCCAAAACCATACAAGTACTAGTTAACAGATGCAGAAAGCACAAGCATTTGACAATGTAAGATAATTTTTCGCAATCAATTCAACTAATGAGATATAAAACCTAACAAATGCCATAAGTTTCCCATGCTGCTTTAATCAATGTAGTCTTCCTCGATAACAAATGAATCTTTCGCCAGTTTTCTTTGAACTCCGTGTAGTTTCTTTTTTTTGGTGTTTTTCTTTTTTCGTGATCCCCCATGACTTCCCAGTAACCGGATTTTGGTCGAGACAAAACCATTAGTCCCAAACAGACCAAGTGCTCATAAGACGTGTATACTTCCGAGCTTGCCCCAGAGAGTGGCTATCCCAAAGATGCAAAGCGTAACAAAAGAAAAGCAGAAAATAAGCCATGTGGCATAACAATGAGCCGTTAGGCATAAAAATGTACTCAACAGGAAATCGGAAAGAGATAAACAAAATAACAAATAAAAGACTGTTGACTTTTCAGGGCTGACTGGATGCAGCAATTAGCGTGATGCTTTGCACAAATGAATGAAACGCCATTCTAGCCACTGTTGGCAAATTTAAGCCGAAGCGATTCCCTCAACCTCCTTCTTAACAGGAGATGACTGGGCAGACTCAACGCAAGCAGCAATGCACTTGGAAAAGAGAGCATCGCTCTCGTCAATAGGAGATGGAGTAGTGACGTTGATGATACAATCAGAGCTAAAAAAAAAAAAAAACACAACGTTAGAAAATCAAAGAACGGCTAGCCATTCGCAGTCATGGTTTCAAGGTGTGAACTTACTGACGACGAGTGCGAATGTTTTCAGCCTTGTCATCGACAGCCTCCGTCTTAGCTGGGTGAGTGTGCGAACCGCTAAACTATATTAACATGTTTATCATTCAGAAAAGACAAGTGAGAGGAGTGACTGACCTGTGAATGTCCTCGGAGGGAGCATTGGGGCGGCGGTAGCTAGGAGTAACAGCGAACGAGCTGCTAGGAGCACCAGGAGTACCAACGTGGGGAGTGCCGTAAGCACCAAGGTTGTACTCGTTGGTACGGAACTGGCGGCGCTCCGCAGTGACGCGCTTGAGCTCTTTCTGAGCGGGAGTATCGGCGTAGCGAATGTTCATGACCAGAGCAGGTCCGCCATCACGATCGGCAAGAGTGTGGCCATTGTACTGGCGAATGATCTCATCGCAAATGTCGCGGTTCTCGAAACTGCCAATTTACAAAAAAAAAATCAAAATTGTTAGTTAACTCGCCAATTCTTGCAAACAAATGAAAGAATATGTATAAAATAAAAATAATCTTACCGAGCAAAACCAACACCGCGGCTGTTGCCCATGGAATCACGAAGGATCTTCGACGACATGATAGTGAAGCCGCGGAATACAGACGACAGCTCCTAAAAGGGAAGTTAGCTTGATGTAGTGGGACATTGATGTCCTAATCGGGAATTAACTTACAGCCTCAGTGAAACCACGAGGCAGGTTGGAGATGTACAAGTTAGTAGAGTTGTCATCACCTTCAGCCTTGAGACGAGAGTTGAAAGACTCCTAAAAATGATATTAGCATGTTGAATCAATAATTAGGAGTACCAAAGAAGTAAACTTACGCGAGCAAAACCTACTTCGTAGCCTAGACGGAAGAAGCCACGAATGCAGCGTTCAGAGTCGGCAGCCTCGCAGAACTTGGCAAAGCCAAAGCTATAAAGGAAGAAAAAAGTAAACAAGTTAGAGTTTTTTCTCATATAGATGTAGAGGTATACGACACAAAAATGACTTTCACTTACCCCTTGCAAGCACCTGTAGCGGCATCAATGATAGCCTTCGAGGTTTCAACCTTACCGAAACGACTAGTGTACTTCAGAAGAAGATCATCATCGGTGGTGGGGTGAAGACCGCGAATGTAGACGTTGCGGTTTCCAGCAATGCGGTTCTCGAGGCTTTGTTCGAGTGTTTTAATGTGACTCTGAGGAGTGAACAGAGCAGGAACAGCTTTAGGGACAGCAGGCTCTTGTTCCAGAAGAGCATCAATGGCAGCATCAGCAACCTGGGAAGTTTCACGCTTACCGACAAAAACACCGTTGGGGGAAGGGGTAGTGTATGTAGAGCGATCAACACCTAGTATGGCAATGTTCTCACGGCCGGTGCCATAGAAAGGAGTGGCCGGAGTCGACTCGTTGGTAGAGTACGAAGAACGACGACCCTCCTCAAGGCCAGGGGCATCGCGATCAGTCTGACCACCAGGGCCACGAGCGGGAGTGTATGGAATCATAGCAGGGAAATGAATAGCACCAGAATAGGCAGCAGGGTAGTGAGGGTCAATGACGGCCTGCATACCATTGGTGGACTGGATACCGTAGAGCTGGCCATCCTGGACGTAGACAAGTTGGCCATTGGCAGCAGGGTAGACGTGGGTCGGGACGCCAGAGCTAATGCTCATGTTACCCATCTGACCGACAACATTGTTGACGCTATCAGTATGGTACTGAGCACTAGTAGTGGCCTGAGACTGCGTCTGAGCCTGAGTGTAGGTGCTGTTCTGAGTGTCCGACATGATTAGAATCTACGTGAAGAGTTAGTACATAGATCAATAAGTAGTTGTGAAGAATGTATGTTGGAAGGTAAAGCTACTTGCTCTGAGTCGGATGGCGCAGATGGATGAAACAGAATGGCAACGATGGTAGTAGGTGGAACCCTAAGTGAAAGTAGTGAGTGTTGTAATGGTGGCTTGAATAGGGCGCACAGCGCAAGAAGAGAATGTGAAGAAACAAAAGAAGAAAAGAAAGTAAAAGAGGAAAAAGAAAAAAAGAAGGGAAAGGTAAATGTCAGTGAAAAGCTGATGAAGAGAAGAAGAACGAGAAGAAGAAGAAGAAGAAAAAGAAGAAGAAGAAGGGAGGGAGAAAGAAAATTGAAATCTTCGGGGGCGGGGCCTGATTTTATACCTCGATCTTGAGGACCAAATGGCACCGATCACTCCAGATATCAAGAAGGAAAGGACGCACGCGACAGGCGACCGTTTGCCAAGTGGATATTGACCGTACGAGAGGATACTGCTTGATATTTATGAAAATTTTGTGGGCTTGATCGATGTTGCCGTGATGGAAATCCACTTTTGAAGACTTGAGCAGGAAACTACGTAGAAGTTGGATGTACCTGTGAAGTACCTGACTACAGAAATTTGTTAGATGGCGGTATAGATTTAGACGTGTTGATGCTGCGAGAGAGACTTGGGCACTAGCATAGAGGTACTTCTGAGGTTTCTGGATCTAGTTGTTTATAATACAGTAGCATTGTGATAAAGATAGCAATAGCAGAACCAGACTCTTCAGCACATAAACAAGTCGTCATGGTAAACAAGACCGCGTCTGTCAACAAACAAGCGGATATTGATGAAGAGCGAGTGAAGGGTGAAAGAAAAGTGCGAAATAGAGGAGGTTTTATGTAGTTATGGGCTTTCTATATAAAAAGCCTTCATATTGTATGGTGTACGAGTCAAATGACATTGAGGACCAGTAGAAAAGACGGCTGAGTTCAAGGGAATGACTTGATACAGAGTCCAATAAACATTCAAGAATTTGCCCAGTAACCAGAGATGTAGCTTAGTGATATTTCGTGGTACTATTTTTGTTTTTATGAAGTATTTTGCGATGTTGAAGTTGGCTGCCTCTATATGAGACTATATCGTTGTGGTTGTTATTGATATGAGGTTGGCCTGTTTGAAGTTGCACAATACTAGGAAGGCACCCCAAAAATGGAAGGCATAGGCAGCCACAGTAGAACTTAGGAGAATTTAAAGGAATGACAATAGGTAGACAATAGCATAAGAAATAACAACGAAACAAGAAGGGTCAACAATGAATTTGGCAACTAGATTGTCGTACTTACTTGATTAAATGTTATTCTAAACATATATAAGTCAACAGTCAACAAAGAATATATTGGTGCATTGGAATTTTAAGTAAAGTCCGGATTAGATTTATAGAAAATATTGTACATGCAGTCGGACGAGAAACACTGGGCGGTAGTTTAGTGAAAATATGAAGAGACTGAGGGGATGATAGAACAGTTGTGGTGTGGCCTCGAAGCAAACAAGTTGGCTTGACGTAGTACTGAATGTAGCTAAGATAATTATATGGGTCAGGATTGATGGTAGAGATGATAACCAGGCGTGCTTGATATTTCAGTCATTTTGCCAGGGATGAGACCATGCTTTATACGCATTGCGTGGACATCTACAGCCCCCCAAGGATACGAGCTCAGCGTACAATACAGCCTAAGTAACAGCATCCCGTACTCCGGTAGGTTACGCAGCCAAAGCATATCACTCATTGTTTCATCGTCATGAAGAGCATCACAGCTGATCACCGCCTGCTCACCTATTGACGTAACCTAGCGCTGTCCCTCACCAACCCTCGCCTTTCCTTTACTCTACAACATCCTTCCGTTATCCCATTCGGGGGCATTCAAGAACTAGCCAATGATAAATCTGCTACGTCTAGATGAATTGTGCATTTCCCATTTCGGGGTGTTCGTTGATAGTTAGCCAATAAACGCTCTCCAAAGCTTACTGATTGAGTGTTCACTGATCCAGCACTCGTCATTCTTCTCTGCATATTGCCTGAAGGGCTCTTGTCTTTTTTGTATTAAATATGTCAAGTTACTGATTGTGCGAAATGGCGAAAACTCTGCATTTCTTGGTACGAAGCTCTTGCTACGTTGAGTATAAGCTCACAACTGCCACATGTATTTGTCCTAGTGTGGCTAATATCTGAGTAACACAATAGGAAGGTACAGAGATAAAGCAAATGGCTCCTTCCAGAAAATTCAATTGTTTATGCGCTACCGTATTGACTATTGACCCCAGCAGTAGAAGAAGATTTGTGCTCCAAACATTTATTTTATCATCGCGAAGGGGTGTAGAGTAAGATAATTGATTATTATTAAATTTGGTAGCAGATTGAAAGCATGGAACTTATCTATAAAACATATATGAACAATTAAAATAGCTATTGCAAGTAGAGAGTGTTCGTGTAGTGTTCTACAAGCCTGAAACCTTTTTATAGATGAAAGCAACACATAGCTAGCAGTGATGATTAACAGTACTGAAAACAACGAGAAACGGTATTTGTACACTAGGTCAAGATAGTATACATTGGAAACAATACATATCCTTCATGACCAGACATCCTCCTGTGAGAATTGTTAGAAGACAGTTTCGAAGGGATACTAAGATATAAAATTGGCCATACCTGGTACTGAGTTGAGGAGCGCATGCTCTTGACAATAGCTTCGGCTTTAGCCTCGGTGATATTGCGCTTCTCAGCGATGATTTGAACAAGAACAGTGTGGACCTCACGAGCCATGTTGGCGGCATCACCGCAAACATAGACATTAGCCTTTTGTAGCAGGAGCTCATTGATTTCATCGGCACGCTCCTTAAGACGGTGCTGAACGTAGATCTTCTCAGCGCTTTCACGGGAGAAAGCTGTGATGAGCTCGAATTTGTCACCCATGGCCTCCTTGTATTCCTGTAGTAAGGGTTAGCGATTATCAAAGACAAATGATAAGGTGCTGAATTGATGTGGTGATACATACCTCCCACTCCTTTTCGTACAGGAAGTCCTCAGTGCGGTTGCGGCAGCCAAAGAACAGAACAGCACGACCAACATCTTCGCCGTTCTTAGCCTGGTGGGCACGTTCTTGGATGAAAGCACGCATAGGGGCAACTCCAGTACCAGGGCCGATGCAGATGATGGGCTTGGTAGGGTCCGATGGCATTTTGAAGTTGGAGTGACGAACGTGAACGGGAACGCGGACAGGGGAGTATTTTCCGCGAGGACCATCGGTTGCATAGGTAAGGCCAAAGGCACCTGATTCCTTAGTGTCGTTCTTCTTATCAGCGAGAGCAAGCAAGTAGTTGGTAGTGACACCACGGAAATCATCACCATCGGGACGACCAGAAACATGGAAGGACTCAACGACGGCGGTGATGGAAATGCTCTTGGGCTGGACTAGAGACGAGGACGAGATGGAGTAGTAGCGAGGCTGCAGTTTGGTTAGGCCCTCAATAAAGGCGGAAAAGGGAATCTTAGTCCACTTCTCACCGCCGGACACATTGGACAGAAGACGGGCAATGTTGTAATACTGGGATTGTGTCTTCTCGTGGAAGTAGTTCTTGTCATTACCAAGCTTTACCATCTCAGCCTTGGCTTCGGGGGTAGGGGCAAAGGCAGCGAGAGTAGCAACAAACTGGCGAGAAACAGGGGCACAGATCTCCATGTGGTAACGGGCGATGGCATCGTATGTGGTCGGAGTTGGGAAAGGCACCTTGGAGGTAGACTCTAGAGGCTTGACATCGATGACATCTTCGCGTTTATCGGACAGGCCAATGACGTCAATGAACCGATCAACTTCAGAGCCGGGATTTGTAGGCCAGATGGCGATGTGATCACCGGTTTCATAGTGGAGGGTCGAATCGCTAATGTCAACTTCAATATGAAGACAATGACGGTCCTTTGATGTAAACAGTTCGCGGGTTTCGGATAGAGGAGCAATGTAGGGATTGTGAGCAGTGAAGGGTCCCTTAGCGTTACCCTTCAGATGAGGTCCATTAGGCTCGCCCAGGTAAACTTCAGGGTCTTCGTGAGAAATGTCATCGCGGACAGTAATGTTGAATACAGGCTCGTAAACGGCCTCACGTTCCTGGAGGCCCATCTTCTCGGTCAAGGCCTTCCACATGGGCTCCTTCCAGGCGATGAAGTCCTCTTCCATAGTGCCAGCACCATCGTCACCCTCGCCAGCATCACCAATACGATGAGCACCAAGACCTTGCAAAAGCTTGTCCACGTGACGCACCATAAAGTTGTAGTGCTCATAGGTGTTGTTGCCTAGGCCAAAAGTAACGTAGTTTAGGTTGTCCAGAGAAGAGGTGCCCTCAGAAAACTCTACGTTTTCGTCCTTGATAAACTCATGGAAGTCAACAGCGTTATCGGTGGGCTCGCCCTCGCCATAGGTGGCTAGAACGAACATGACGATCTTGTCACTAGGGATGCAATCGAGGTTGTCAAAGTCATAGTCTTCAAGGTCAGCGACCATGGTGTCTAGACCAAAGCGACTCTTGCCCTCCTTCGCAAGGCGCGAGGCATAGTCCTCGGCAGTACCAGTTTGCGAGCCGTAGAATACTATGCAGTTCTTGCCAGACTCCTCAAGCTTCTCGACAATGTTACGAGTCTTTCCGGACTTAGCGGAGCTGAAGGAAACATCGGCGTAAGCGTTCTTGGGTTTAGCCCAGAGTGACCCTTTGGTCAAATAAGCAATGGTTCCGAGCAGAATGGTCGCCAGGACCACCAGGTCCAGAACGTCCAATTCAGCCATTGGAAAATGGTGGAGGGGAAGGGAGCCGATATGTATAAATAATCGATTCGGGCCGGTTGATGGTGAATGTATTCGCTTAGACAAAGAGCGAGGCCGACTGTCGAAGAAGGCAGACGAAGTCTTTATAGCGAGCGGGTGACCGACTGGGCAAGCTTTACGTGGTGGGAGGACAGATAAAAGTCGGAGCGGCAGGGAATCGGGCGTGACGAGTTTCAAGCCGCAGAAAGAGAGGGGCAACGTAAATCACTGTACAAACAAGCGAGACACTACTACTACTCACTTTGATTTCTCAATTAGTTAGTTTAGTAGGCACAAGGACACAATCCGCCGTGATGGGGCGGTATTAAGGCTGGCAGCAATGGGTAATATACAACAAGGGGGTTCGATGGCTTCAACAGTCTAAAAGAAGACGAGCGAGTCAGCAACTACACGTACACATTCAACGCAGCACAAACGATCATGAACCACAGCGCATGGAAAGGCCCAAACAACGAGAATAAAGTCTAGACGATGCTAGCCGACAACATAGAGAGTTTCCGCACAGATCATGACGCTGTCAGGGTCCACGAAGAGCGCTACAGACGACGTTGGCGCCCTTCTAGGAGGAGCCCTGTTAACGAAGTCTAGGGAGAATAAATCATTCCTTACCTACAGAAGGTTTCCGGCACAGCAAATGCAGGTAGACTTCAGAATACAGTTGAGTGAAGGCGACGATAGCTCACGATCAAGATCAAGGACGGTCAGAGCACAAAATATAACGAAAAAAAAGACACAGGTTTTGCGCCTCGTCCGGACAATGGGTGAAAATGAAGTGGGTTTAGAGAGAACCTCGGGCTTCTTTTTGGGGGAGAAAAACAGCTGGGAACCAGCACACTACATAAATGCTGCTAAAAATTGAAATAAAAAGGACAGCAAACCATCTTTCTCGGCTGAAAATGCGTATATAACTCAAGAAGCTCTACACAAAAAGACCCTACGTTAGTATATGCTGGTTCCCACTAGCTAGTCAAGTTTTGGATGATTCAGACAAGTCCGGTCAGCTTCGTGGCATCATTTCTTGGCCAGAAAGTCCCCGGCTGATGCCGCTACAACCGTTAAATTCCTAACGTCTGTCTATCCTATACATACTGGGTTCTGTTACTGTGTCTATTATCAAACTGCCCCAACGGCATATTAATATATATATGCATCTACATACAGTATATCAAAACGTATCATAGGTAGTAGTGTGAGAAATAGCAAAACCGGTCAGCTCGCTGTTGTTATAGCGGCTCTTCTTGGTACCTCCATTTCCAGGCAGACTTTAACAAAAGCTGAATATAATTAGTTCTACCTACTGTTTCGTGTTCAGACCCAAGACGTTCATTGCCATACTTAATTCCTACATTCAGTCTAGGCGCATATTTCGAAGTATACTTAGGAAGATATCCGCGGCAATAAATAAGCCTACCATCCGGTAGATCATGTTTCTTAAAAAGGCTGCCAACGGCAAATAAACTGCCGGTCGCGAACTTTAGGCTCTGATAGCTGTATCTGTTGGGGCCCCATTTCCGTGCAAAAATGGCAACTATCCATGATCCCTAACCTTCTCAAGATAAAAAATAAAAAAAGTGGTACGTATAGTCACGTGTCAGTATGAATAAGTGGTATATATTAGGGTTAACATCAAGCGTCACTATCAACAACAATATATGTCAAAGTAGGGAGTAGCAAGGGTCACTTATTCAGTGGATGCTTATAATAAGCAAATAGTTTAGATCAATTGATATATATTAACTGGTAATAGTAATGTTCCGATAGTTCTATATTTCTCAATTAGATATCAAAGTGCCTGGATTATTCTTTTCTTATAGTCGTGAGTGGATAGATTGACTAACCCTACTGATAGGGTTTATTGCCGATCATCAACAATAGCGACAAAGGCTTCAAATACCTCGCGAAGACCCTTCACGATCAGGAATCGCTGGTTGGCTAGAAAGACAGCAATTAGTTACGCATCTCGCGGTACTTATATTTCTATTTTTTGTTTCCTTTGTTATTTTTTTCCATATCTCTCTCCTCTATGTTTTCCCTCTCTTTCCTGATTTTGTTTATCTGCTTTCTTTGGTGTCTTTTCTGGCTTCGCTCTGTTAGATCTCCTTTCTTCTCTTAGGTTTTACTGGGTTTTCATGCTATTCTCCTTTTCTTCCTAGTTATATTCAGTATGGAGGCGCACATGAAGCCTGCAGTCACAGGTTTAGGCCTAGGAGCACGAGCTCCACACTACAGGTGTGCTCTGAACATGCTAAAACTAAATGCATAAGGATTCTCCGAATAGCGGAGCCCTGTCGCGAGTCCTTTTGTCTAGTAATGGAATCTATGGGCGATGATATATAACATGACATATCAATCCGTAGGGGATTTTGCTACTTGAGTTACTTACGAGTTAAATATCCTTGCCGCCTATAAGATCAAACTTTTAGTCCTGAGAACTAGTGCCATACGACAGACAGCGTAACCCTAAAATACATTCTTAATCATAAGTGACGTTGAAATATTCTTCCTTCCGGGATGGACATATCCTTTCTATGAATACCAACCCTTATGAATGCTAGTCTTTGTAGCACAGTAAGATATACGTACTGAATAAACCTCCATACAAAGACTATAGATAGGCTGCATATTGTACCCGAATGAGAAAGAAGCGTATGTCCAAGACGAAGGATGATTAGAGTCTGAAAGCACATGGCATGACAACTGCAACATAGTTAGTATGTTTCAGGCTTTTGAAACCCCGAGTTTATTGTTTTGATAAAGTTGCAAAAAACCGGTACGTTGAATAGTACATGTAGCAACATGACTGCCCTAGATACTGTACTATTACTGATACAAGGACGGTTATAGTGAAGCGTAGATGTTGCCGACTCGAAAGTATGGACAGATCAACCATTACTATTGGTTATAATTAATTAGAACAGTTGTACATATATAACTAATTTAGACTAAGACCTGCATATAGTCGATGAGCAGTTCCTGAAGAGGCTCATAGGCAGAATGACGCCCACGGGGACCGATGGAGTGTGGAACAGAGATACAGACACGAGAGAAACAGGTGAAAGCAGAGTATATATATCGCGTTTGATATTTATTGTGTAAGCAGAGGTGGATGCAGGCTTGTCGTAATTAGCATGAGTTCTAACGTCTAAAGTAAGATTTACGAAGGACATATCCTCCACTTAGCTGATGTGATATACTAGTATTACTATCTGGCTCTTTCGGGCTGGTTTGACTGAGATCACGGGAACAAGAGTCATAGCTTCACGAACACGGACACTAAAAGAGTCGCAACGAAATTGGCGATCAGACCGTTCATGATGACTTTAGGCCTGCGAAATGGTCCGGCACTGGTAGTGGTTATTGGTGGGGCTGGAGCTAATTCAATGTGATTGTCTGCATAGATCAAAGAAGACGAGCCCAAAAAACTGTAGCATGGCAGCAAGCTACATAATAGGGTTACAGCAAACCGGAGCTGTAGTATTACAAAATCACGGCAAACCGGACTGGCGATGGATAGATAAGTAGACAAAGAAGCTTGCTATTGTTGTTGGCCCCTCTTTTCCATCTAGCCTCTGCCAAATGGTGATTGCGCTAACGGAGTCTCTTCAGATGACAGAATATCCCCCCCAAAAAAAACTGTCACTTCTGCTTGCCCGTTAGCCAGCTCCCGCGCACTAGTACCAGGCCGTTGATTTCAGCAAACGACTGACGTAAAAGCAGCTGAGGTGTCTATAGAAAGTGATAGCTGGCGCAGAGTTCAATAGTTTGAATCTTCCCCTTGAACAAAAGCGTCAAAGCCAACCTTTGCATCCCGCCAGCGTAGGTTTGCCTAGTATTGAACGTGCTGAAAGCGCCGTGGTTTTTGCCTATTAATTAATTATATGCAGGACCAGCGTTTAGTTGTATATTTTCTTATTTTATTCGCTTCTGATCTTAAGTCTTTATAGAAGCTAGGTTCCATTACAATCTTGTTGTTCTGCTATGCTCCCTTTTTAATCTTGACCTTTTTGTTCTATTTCTCTTCACTGAGTTTCTATCTTTTTCACCGCTCTCACACCTTCTTTGACAGAAGCCAGCTAGTTTTTGTTAGGGTCTACGCTACACTGAACCGCCACTTCGGAACGTTTCAAACTAGCAAAACCTGCAATCGCGATATACGTCGCTGACTTCGATTTACCATCACCTACCATCGAGCGATCTACTACCCAATCGATCCCGCAAACCGGATTGCGCAAGTCTATTTTGCTCTAGCCACTACAGAAGCCCAACCTTTTCGCTTCGGATCCGGATTTCGCCCAGCTCATTCCCGTCCGCTGGCATCTTTGGGACGCTCTGCTAGGAGTGCGTTGCTCACGATTCTTAGCTAGCTGATATTGGATGATGGGCTTTGGCCGGCCCAACCAGACATGGGTAAGTGCATCATGTATTTTGTGGTCCGCCAAAATAAAACCCGCCAAAAAAACCAGAAACCGACATGCAGCAGGCCAGCCGTCTAGATTAGCAGGTAGCCAAACAAAAAGTGTGGTTATGGTGGTGAACACTAGGACTGACCTGTTAGCCAGCAAACTCGTAACCCATCATCAGCACGCACTTTTTGTACTACGTATCTATCTCGCTGTCGAAGTAGCTATTGTAGCTAGACTTCGATCGCACTGGCCTGGATAAAACATATATATCTGATTTGATGCAGGCTAAGGCGGGCCTTTTTTTTTGCGGCCTGTATTTCAGGCCTTTGAAGCACCGCCTACAACTGTCATTCTACTGGACTGGATAGACATGGACTGCCTGCATTACTAACCAAATTTACACTGCATTGCCAAACAGCAACACTCATACTTGTACTAGCAGAAAAGCAATAATCAGCAGCCGTAAGCTAACATTTCTCCTTCGCTTCAGCCCCGTCACAGACACCGCCAGACGACTTTCCGGACCCCCTCACATTCTCGCCGCGCGCGGTGACGAGACTTGTCGAAGAAGACGAAGAGGGCGAATGGAACCGTACGCTCCGTCCTGACCAGCTATCGTCTCTCAATCTCGGACTCGCACTCTCAGGCCCCCACCACAGCTTGGATTCCGCTCCAAAAGGTCTTCAGAAGCTCGACTCCCAGCCTGCACTTGCTGTTGTCACTGCTGTGTCCTCTAATACCACTATAACGTCGCCGTCCTACGCAACTCAACTGCCACCGCAGACTCCCTCCCCTTCTTTGCCATCTTCTGGCTTTGCTGCATACCAATCCCAGTTCCAGTCCCAGCAGTTCCAGCCGCAGGGCACAACTACCACCCTTGCTTCTTTTGCTGTTGCTACAACTGCTACCGCTCCTCCTACTGTAGGAAATTCCATAGCTGCTGGTAGTGTTGCTGCTACCACCACCACCACAGCTTATTCTCACCACAAGATCCAATCGCCGCCACCTCCTGGCTCTGTGTCTTCTATCTCCACCACACGAGCCACTTATTCTGCTTCGCACTCTCGAAATTCTTCTCTCGACTACCCAAACCTTCCCAAGTCGCCGCAAACTCACAACCACAGCCAGGGCCGATCTATAGATCTTACGCTCACTAAGAGCAATAGCAGCGGCTACGGGCACCATCGCCAGACATCAATCGTCCATGGAATTCAGCACTCGCGCAACGGAAGTTTCGCCAGCACGTCTTCCAGCCCTCTTAGCCCGCAGATGATTGCCGCGGCCGGCGCTGCGCTCATAGCTGATCGTATGGAGGCTGAATCTCGCCCTCACACCGCGCTGTCGGGCACCACCTCCTCTGCGCATAACACTCCTGCCACCCTCGGAACCTCCGGCACACCGACTGATCCATCTTCTCACGGGCTTGCCCAAGGCCGTAAACTCGAGCGCAGGCTTAGTAGCAAGTCCCGCCGCGACCATGGCCACCACCACTCGATATCATCGTCCCGCCATCACGGCCACCCGTCACAGTCCAACCAGGATCCCATGAGCGAATACGCCCTTCACGTGCTTTACACAGCTGTAAGACACTATCTGACGTCAATGACATGGTGATTTTAGATCCCCGTACAACCATGCTGACACAAACTTACCCGCAATTATTAGTTCACTGGCCAAGCCGAAGAAAAGCTCAACGCCTGCATTACCGGCCCAAATGACCCCGAACCCCACATAGATAGTATCTGCGGACGTGGTGTCGATCCAGCATTCGACCATGCCATAACCGCTCTCGGCCATGTGGCGGCGCACAAGCCTAAACCGCTCATAGACTTCATGATGATTTGGCGCAAGAATAAAAGCGATGCTGCAAATGAAGCCCGCGCTTATGCCCAGAAACGTGGCCCCCCCCCTGTGACCCACGGTTTACAGCGCCGGAATACCGAGCCAGTCCAACAAATGACCGCTGCGCTGACCGACCCACACCACCCAGTACCGCCCAGATACGAGTTCATTGCCCACGCTGATCGCCGCGCAACAGTTTCCATATACATCTTGTGTCGCGTGCTTCTTGAGATTGTGCGACAGAGTACCGTTGCTGCTATCACACCAGAAACTGAGGATAAGCTCGAGGGTATCATCTTTGTCCAACTCAAGAACTTTGATGCAGAGCAGCTATTGGGGTCACCACTCAAGATGTCTAACTGGAACATATTTGCACTACTACTCGGTGAAATGAGTGGCATTAATTTCAAATCTGTTACTAGCCGATTCCTCACTGACATTGACCGTCTGATCAAGGAGAGCGCAGCCAAGAGCCTCAACGTCACTGCTAGCCGTGATATCGAGAGTAAGATGGAACTAGTACTTTGGGGAATGAAGTACATCAAAATCAAGATGGACACCCATGACCATTATGAACAGTCTTGCGATTTTTTGATCTCTCTAGGACGGCTATTCAAAGATACGCATGGCCATCGAGCCAAAACTGCTTTCTGCCAAGTGTTTGACATGCTGTTGAGACCTATTGCCGCAAATGCTCACACAGCCGACTTTAGCAATCCCAAATGGCAGGAAGTTCTTGGTGGTTTTGGCCCACGACTAGCACAGATGATGCCAAAACCTCGCCATTGGTCGTCTGCATTTACACTAACTGCTACGATGCTTTGTGCATCGCCCATGGAAACGTTCAACTCCCAATGGTCCCAGCTAATACTTCCTCTCCAACCCAAGTTCAAAGACCGATACACGAAGTCTATTGCTTTGCAGGTGATAGTGCGACTAGTGTGGACATACCTCTATCGGGTCAATGAACCTTCAAACCATGCTATACGAAAGATTGATGAGGTCATGAAGCTTGTTCTAGCGCCTGCTAAGCGAAACATGGTAGCTTCAGACTCTCTGGTTACGGACCCATTGATTCTTCTGCTCCGCATCATTGGCTACAAGATGCCGGTGCATTGTTGCCAACAATACATTTTTCCTCTCATCAATACTGATCGCAAAGAGGTAAAAGTTGAGCATCTGGACCCCGACCGTATCGTAATAGGAATTAGAGCCTTCCTTGCTATAATATCCGATTTGGAAAAAGGGGATGCTGGCTCTCCTGAGTTCCCACACTATTACCCACCACCAGCTGCTCTCGAAAAGATGCCAACGTCACCAACATCGAGTTTCTCGGCAATTCGGGGTTCTGCTCATTCTCAATATGCTCAACCTCCGCCAGCGCCCAACCCGAGACCGGTGACACTGTCAGAGCCCTTTGACATCCACTGTCTTCATGATAAGATGAAGGATGTCTACACAAACTTCTGTAGCATACTAGGCGAAGTTATTCTTCTTTGTGACAATGCGTTTGGTGGCCAAGCCACCCTAGACGAAAAGTTTGGTAGTCCAGGCCCCAAGACGCCAATGTCGGAGACATTCAATTTCTCGCGGCGCGATGATCATGTGGCTGCTGGAGAACAAAGGCAATCATACTACGAGCTTCTGCATGTTGCTGTCCAGGCCCTTCCCCGTTGTTTGGCTACAAACATCTCACTATCGCGACTTATTGGGTTGCTATGTACAGGAACTGCTCATGTCCAGTCTAGCATCGCTGAATCATCTGCCGTTTCATTGAAGGCTATTGCACGCCAAGCTCATGCCCAGCAAGTCACAATGGGATTCTCTCGTTTTATCTTCAATTTTGATGGACGATATTCGACCATGTCGGAGGGGGGAATGCTAGGTCCTGGCCATATCGAAAACACGCTACGTTTGTATGCAGAACTACTTCAAATTTGGATTGAAGAGATCCGTAGGAAGAGCAAGGAGGCCTCTGCTGATATAAATGATCCATTGAGTCCAAGCCCACCAGAACTCCGGGCTATCAAGCTAGACCTGTCTAGTGTTTGGGCCGAGGTGGATACCGTGGAGTCTCACGGGTTGTTTTTCTTATCTTCGCAGTCGCGCAGGGTGCGCCACTTTGCCATCATGGTTCTGAAGCTCATAACTGAGTTTGATGCTGCCCTAGGCAAAGACAAGCAAGATGCACGACTCATCAACATATTGCAGAATCACTCTGAAGAGATTTTGCAGCTGGACCACGACTCGCTTACTGTACTAGAGCGCAGTCGAATCCAGCGAGGAAAACAGAGCGGTGACAGCTCTGGTGCGCTCATCGAACTGTGTACTAGCGATACGCACTATGATCAGGCGCTCTGGGTCAAGGTCTTCCCCAACTTTATCCGCGTGGCTTACGATAAATGCCCATTTACAGTAGCCATTGGGCGTGACTTTATCTGCAACCGCATAGTCCAAATATATCCGGTCATTGTCGAAATGTCCGAGCCAACACGTGTACCTCACTCTGGAGCGGATCCAGGAAGCTCACGCCAGAATACATCTCGAACACCACAAGGTGGTAACGATGCGATGATAGAGCAATGGAAGCTGTTTCTGATGTTTGCATGTACGTCGATGGCTGATACCGAGAGTTCACCATCAAGTGCATCACTCCCCATTCACCAGCATACACGAAAAGGCTCTGCTCCCAAATCCAGCCTACAGGAGAAGCAGTTCACTGCTCGCAACTTTCTCAAGCTCCTTTTGCCTCTTCTCAACGCATCTTCTGAAAAGATACGTGAGTCAGTGGTGCTTTCCATAGGTACCATAAACCACAATCTATACCGTTGTCTCCTAGAGGTTCTTGAGTATTCAGTTGCTCGCTGTAGTGAAGATGCTCGTGCTCGTATGCACCAGCGCCCAAATAACAACAATCGCAACGTACGGCTGGACACACTGCGGACGTCGGTAACTCATATATATCGACTAACTGCCCATTTCCTCAGGAATGCCGATATATATAACGACGAGAAAATCCTAAACAATCTTGTCACCTACACTAAGGACCTCAAGCTGTTCCTCATGAACATTGAAGTACAGCGCGATTGGGAATTTCAACCCCTACGCCAACACTACTGTGGCCTGATGGAGGAGCTCTTCGAAGGTATCAACCGTACTACAGACCCGTCACGCTGGATGACGTTCGAGGCGCGCAAGTCCTCGTTTTTGCTGATGGAAGACTGGTGTGGTTTTTCGCCGAACCAACAACAGATCAAACTCCGTGAAGATGATATGCGACAGTCTATCATCAGCAAGAAGAGCGTGGGTGAGCGTGGTAACGCTACATCAGCGATGGAGATCGAAAAGCGCAACTTGCGCACGGCAGCGCTAAACGCCATGGCAGCACTTTGTGCAGGCCCGATCAGCATCACAATGGAGAGCGGCAACGTTCTTCAGTTTGACCCGCGGCGACTAGTTGCGTGGATCGAGTCTGTCTTCAACTCGGGCAGTGACCGTATGAATGTCATTGGACGGCGAGCCCTGCAGAATCTTATCCTACATAATGCTGAGTTCCCGTCACTTCTTGAGCATTGCATATCGCGATGCTACCTCATCAACAACATCAAGGTTTTAGAAAGTTACATCACAGTCGTCACACAAGTACTTCTAGACAACCCCGAGTATCCTGCGATGCGGTCCAAGGTTTTGCTCTTATGTCTTTACACACTTGGCCATGATCAGGTGACTATCCGTACACGTTCAGCGAGACTTTTGGAGGCATTGGATGCCCGACAACCAGAGCGTAGTTCTGATATTGCAGAGTTTGATATAAGTATATTCGACAAGACGCAAACTGTGTACAAGCTGGCGCAGATGGAAATCTCAAGACGGCTAGCCCGGCAATATACCGACATTGCATTCCATATGTTCTCGGAGTTTACGCTGTTCTTCAAGGATGTACAAGCTCCAGCTCAGCGCAATCTTGTCAGTGTAATTCTGCCTTGGTTGAAATGTGTCGAGCTTCATGACGATGCCAACGGCGGCCCTAGTGCACAAGCCTACATGCTATTGGCAAATTTATTGGAGATTACCATAAAGGCTGACGACTCGTTGCAGGCTGAAGCAAAGGCACTGTGGCTGGCTCTAGTAACTGGCGACCACGCTGCAAACGTGCGGACCGTATTGGATTTTGTTATGGCGCTGTGCTTGGAACGCGGTGAGCAGAACTTCGTTCAGTATGCAAAGCAGGTCGTGGTTTTCTTAGCGTCTCCAGAGTCAGTCATGGGTATCGACGTGGTACAGTTCCTATTAATGCAGATACAACCCAAGGCAATGGTCCCTGGTGAGAAAAAGGGCGCAGCGCCGCCGCCACCCGACATTACGCTGTTTCCATACTGTGCAGACTTGTCCGAACTACTGCCTATCGGTACAAAGCAAGCCGGGTTCTCTCTCGGTCAACTGTCCCTGATCCTGTTGGTTGATCTCATAGTGTCCGACGTAGAGATAGCCGTTGAAAACATCCCGGTTCTGCTCCAGGTGGTCACTGTACTTTGGGACCACTACACACTTGTTGTCCAAGAACAAGCTCGCGCGATGATGGTCCATATGATGCACGCACTCGTCATATGCCGATACGATTTCAAAGTATTGGGCGATGAGCGGTCAACTGTGGCTTCTCTGATCAAGCGGATTCGAAGCCATGATCCATCGGTTATCTGGGCATACGAGGACAATAATGGCAACGGTCGTAACGGCAACCATAATGTTCCACCTAGTATGGAGTATCTGACGGCAGAAGTCGTTCGTGTTTTCGATCTGGCATATCCCGGCGTTAAAGAAGCCTGGGGTCGTCTTTCGTTAGAATGGGCGACTTCGTGTCCTGTGAGGCATTTGGCGTGTCGTTCATTTCAGATCTTCCGCTGTATATTTACGTCATTGGATCAGCTGATGTTGGCGGACATGCTGGCCCGGCTGTCCAACACAGCAGCTGATGAGGACGCTGAGATCCAGACGTTTGCAATGGAAATACTCACCACCCTAACAACGCTGGTCACGAAACTGGATGCCGATAAGTTGTTGGCATTGCCACAGCTATTCTGGACCATGTGCGCCTGTCTTGAGTCTATCAACGAGCAGGAGTTCCTTGAGGCTGTGACTATTCTGAACCAATTTCTAGCCAAGGTTGATTTTAGTACACCAGTAATCCAAAACATATTGATGGAAGGCCAGCCAGGCCGCTGGGACGGCCACTTTGAAGGCCTGCAGCCACTGGTTTACAAGGGTTTGCGATCGGCGAACTGCTATGAACAAAGCTTGCAGACGATTCAGGCGCTGGTACAACTTCCAAGTAATTCACTGATAGGGAATGACAACCGACTGTTTTATGCTATTCTTGCCAACTTCCCACGCTTCCTACATGATATGGAGCAGCGGCCCGATGAGCGCGACCCAAGAGTCATAGAAACGGCAATGGTGCTTATCAAGGTAGCAGATGACTACGGCCATATCAGCATCAGCGCAGCCCTCAATGCATACGTTGCTGGCAGTTTCCCATCCAGTGCAAAATTCTTAGACCAGCTGTACTCAAGCCTCAAAGACTCGTTCGTGCCGCCACTTGAGTTCGACATGATTGTTATGCTCATGGGCTTCCTGACTAACTCGATTCCCTGGGTTAGGCTCAAGACAGTCGACATGCTGTGTGTTGTGCTACAGGACATAGACCTTCGCAAACCGGAGCTAGCTGGCCACGGCTCAGATCTTGTGCAGCCAGTGCTGCGTTTGTTGCAGACAGAGTACTGCATGGATGCACTGCGGGTGATAGACAAAACACTACATATGTACAGCAGTCCTTTCGACAAGCAGCACCTGCGCATGAGCATGACCCGCGGGAACCATAAAGAGTTCCAGCGTGTGCAGTCTCTGTTCGGCATCCCAGACAGTAGCGGTTGGGCCATTCCCGTGCCGGCCCGCAAGGCTGAAACCACGCGGTCAAATATCCACGCGGCCTTTTATATGTGCCAGAGCAATCCTGACGTTGCCAACACTGCCACGCCGCCGGCTACCAACGATGTCGAGTTCCATAGCGACGACTTTGCCTACGGCTTCTTCTCGCCACCACCCGACCGGACCGAGACTATGATGTCTGACGATCCTAATGGCACCAACGGTAGCATGATGGGTGACTTAGTTACCAAGCTGGACAGCCTCGATGACTTTTTCGGTGGCTTAGATCAGGCGCCGTCTAGTGAAGGTCACTCATCGCGTACAGTCACCGAATTCTCCACCGAAGTCTTTGAGTCTGGGGCACAGTTGTACGACGAGCAAGTGCTACCCATGTTACATGAGGCCTCGACGACTACTTCATCGCTACAGAACGGCTTCACAGATCGCCAGCAAATGCCGCCTAATAATCGGATGAATCCTGGTGCTTTTGCTGTGCGGCCAGGAACAGCAGTTGGCGTAGTCAACACACTCGGTAACAGCGGCCCTAATCTTGGTGTTGGAGGCCATATCTCGGCGCACGCACGCTCTATCACTTCACCCTCTGCGGCCACCGGAGGCCATCATCCTACACTTTTCAAGCCGATGCATATTCATGACTTCACATCTGATGAGGAAGATCATGGTTTCTCGGATGTCGATGATGAGCGGCCCTATGCAAGTCCAGGTGCCTCACTGTCGCCTGGTACCATGCAGCGACCGCCAGAGAATGCATTCGGTTTAGACTATATGGCCCGTTCACCGCCGTTTTCACCGCCGACGTCATATCCGCAACAGCATGGTGGCAATGTATCTTCGCCCCAGCAACAGTATCCAGGAAATAGCGGCCTCATGATTAACCCGCATCATCCACAGGGACGTCCAACGCTGCGCCGCGTCAACCCCAAGAACATGAGCCGCGATATTATCGACCGCCGCGATGCCTTCCGCAGTCCACCGCCTATTGTCATGCATACACCCAAGATGTCGTCATCAGTCAATATGTTCCCGCCCAAGAGCGGCGGAAGTGGCCCGTCGACTAGCGGAGGAGGAAGCAGTATCCAGAGCTCGCCTGGATCTGGTCCGTTATCAAATGGTGGTGGACACGCACACTCATTGTCGGCCTATTCGCAAATTCACCATTCACAGTTTCAGCAACTACAAAGCCCACCTTTGCCGCCTTTGCCGCCGCCTCTAGTAGCTCATCAGCATCAGGTTCCCAAGAACTCAGGATCTGGCAATGGCCTAGGCAAGGGTGATATGGTTTAGATGGCCTTCAATTATTCTTCTGTTCCGTTCTTATAGCATTGACACCATTTATCTTCACTTCTTTTTCATATACACGCAGCATCTACTCACTTTATAACATATTTTCTTGCGATATCCTCACTCTATATCTTGCTGTTGACGCCTTTGTGTCGACCATCTTGTTTCTTTTGCCAAATATATCCTTTCTATCGCTCTCTTTCTGACTACTTTCTCTTCTCCTGTTGCCTCTGCGAGGCTGTTCACGTTTTGTCCAATGCTTTATTCAGTTTTGGCGAGGTATCCAATTGTGTATCTACATTTTCTACCTTTTTACTACTTGCTATCATATTCATGTTGTAATTTTGTCTTTCACTATCCAGCCAATACTGTCTTTTATATCTTCCTTTTTTCACTTTGATTTATTACTCTTACCTTACATTGAAACTCGCGTCTCTTTATACCATTTGACCTAGACCAATAAATTTTCCGTCTCTTTTCCATTTGTCTTCTGACATGCATTATGTATGTTTAAATTTCTATTCACACATATCATTCAGTCACTTTTTCATACTTACCGGTAACTGTATATTTACGTGAAAGATTAGCACGAGTTGAGAATAGTAGAGGCTTGACTTGATATTGAAGAAGTTCAGGTGTAAGTGAGAGACAAACCCTAGTAACGAAGAATATAATACAACCCAGAAAAGAGGGGGAAAAAGGGCCTCGATATATACAGCGGATACTATGAAACCAAGTAGCCATTACAAGTATGTTAGAGCATGTGAGGTATCGTGAGTATTGGAAACGGTAGGAAACAAATGAAGATAAAGGAAATAAAAGAAAACAAAGATCTAATAACGGTGACGGGTCGAGTAATCTAAATAAGAAAAAGAGGAATTACAATATATATTAGTAAACGTATGCTTGAAAGGATATGCCAAGGGTTTTGCGATACTCACCTTTGGGACTGATGACCAGACCACGGCCTTTCTTGGCGCCGCGATACACAGTCTCGATGATATCGATTAGTTCCTGTTTATCCTCGAGCACCCAGTTGAGTTTGTTATTATTACCCGTTCCAAAATCGCAGAGCATATGTTTGTTTCGGAAGAAGACTATGACCGAGCAAAGATAGAAGGTCAGCACCGAACTTATGATACTGTACTGTTTGTTGCGCTTCAGCGTTGTATAGTAACTAAAAAGAGACTTACACATAATGGTGCATGGATCGTACAGTTCGTACATTTGGTTAAAGTCCGGCACTTGCGTGATGTCGCAGACGTAGATGACGGCAAAATTGCGCACCTTGTCGGCGATTTTGTAGAGCATCTCGTCCTGACGCATACAGTCTGGGTCCCAATCGTGGCCGAAGCGGATGACGACGAGACGCTCTTCTTCGCTGAGGATAGCTTGATCAACATGCCAGGCCGTGTTGAGATGGGGAATGACGACGGAGCCCATGGTGGAGATGGGCTGTAGTGTTAGTTGGGTATAAGAGAGACGAGAGTATCCGTGTGTTTGTGTCAATAGAAGTACAGTTGAGTTTATGCGAGCAGGGATGGTAATATAAATGCTCGCTAGGCTGTCGCAGTTATTCAGTAGTAGCAGGATTTCGATGGAGGGGCTAAAAAAAGAGATCGAAATGACGATGACGGCCAAAACATTGTCAATACTCTACAGGCTTGTGCTTGGCTTTTTGCGACAAGGCTGCAACAACGATCTTGGAGCTCAAGCCACGAGGCTAGCTGATAAGCGATAGGCAATAAATGCTGATAAGCCTAAACAGGAAAGCCGAAGATTACACGGCGCCTTTTTTTTCGTCGTTCTCTTGTCTGGGCTTGTTTGCCCTTGGGATGCACATACCCCAGCCGTTGATTTAGTGACAAATGGAACTCGGCACATAGTATATCTGAGCCCAAAAGTGAACACAGTAAACCACTTAGCAATTTTGGATTATTTGGCAGCTTGTATGCCGAATTGGCTTTCTATACTAAAGAAGACACACCGTTGCAGCGCAGAGTTAGTTTCAGTGGTTTTTTTTGCTTATTTTTTACTTTATTTCTTAGTGACGTCTGTCCAGATCAGCTAGACACAGACTCCCTTCCTTCCCTTCAAAGCGAGCGCTCTTGTTTTGGCATATCTACAAAGTTCAAACTCAAACCACCTTTCCTCTTTTTTTTCTTCTTTTTTTCCTTCTCCTCTTCACTCTCGCTTTTTCTCCTTCCTTAGTCTTTCGACCTTTTTTCTTTTTTTTTCTCGACAGACTCTGCACATCTGCTTTCAATCTTAAGTCCAAGCAGTCGTCGTCTAGACACTCTTTCATTGGGCCGTCCAACGCCACCAGATCGAAGCTAAAAGCATCACAATAGAAGCTACTGACTGGCTATTCACTTAGGTGTCTTCATTACTTTCTTTCGCTTTCTGTCCCCTCCTCCACTTTGTTGTTTCTTCTTCCTTCCTTCTCTAAATCAAATCACATTTTTAGCGTCTCAGTGGTTACTCGACAACCGACTTATCTTCTCACTGTGCCAGATCGTATATCTACATCGTGCTTTCAGAGAATCTTTACAGCCATGAGTGACGAATCTGCTGCGACTCCGGTCGCCGATGCTGGTACTGCTGGGTCTGCCGTCGATGCTAGCGCTGTTGCCCCCGGAGCGCCTCTGCAGCCTCCTACAGACATCCCTCCCGGTCTACCTAGACCTGGCCAGCCTCCAACCCCCGAACAACTCGCCATGATGCAGCGCCATCTGGCTACCGAGGCTGAAAAGCACAATATGTCTGTGCCTGACTTTGTTGCGCAGCTGAAGCGCCAGGCTGCTGAGCAGAACATGCGCCGTCTGGCTGCTTTTCAGCAGCAGCAGGCTGGCGGCAGCGGTCCTGGTGGTCCTCCCAGTGGCCCTGGTGGTCCACCGCCTGGCGCTATGCCTATGCGAGTCGCTGCCGGGCCAGACGGCAAGCCCATCTTGGGTCCTAACGGCCAGCCTATTCCCGTCATCATGGGTCCTAATGGCCAAGCGATTCCGCTAGCTCTTGGCCAGGACGGCAGGCCTATCATAGGCCCCAATGGCCAGCCCATGGCTCTTGGTGCTAACGGCCAGCCTATCCCCATCCAGTTCCGTCCGCCTTCGTCGCAGGGTCCGCAAACTCCCGGTGGTGGTACGCCTCCTGGTGCCCCGCAGCAGCTCCAGGGTGCTCCCCTCCAGCCTGGCCAGCAGCCGCCTGGCCAGCAACAGCTTCAGTCCCAACAGGGCAGAGCTGGGCCTCCTAAACCGCAGCCCATTGTGCCCGGCCCTCCTAACCCCGCAGCCCTGGCGCTGGCCAAGTTCCTACGTAGTCAGGACCTGAAGCCTCGCACTGTCATTCTTAACGGCGAACGTAAGGATATGTTCAGAGGTATGTTTCCCCGTAAACCTGTGGTCCTCTCCTAGCTACTAACATTTTGCTTGTTTTCCTAATCTTAAGTCAAGCGTGCCCTCAGAGCTCTCGAGAGCCCTGCTTACGAGAAGGCCCGCAAGAAGAATCCACTTCTGCCCGCCATCACTGATCGCGCGTCTCTAGAGAACACTTTCAAACTGCTGCCCATGTCGATGCTGGCGCTACGCGTCAATAAGACGGATCCTCACGCCGGTCATAACCACGGTGCTGCCAAGAAGCAGAAGCGCACTAAGGGTCTATGGACTGTAGCCATTGTGCCACAGCAAGATGCTGAAAACGATATGCATTACGTTTGGCTGTGGGAGGGTAGCCAGGTCATGCGCAAGGTGTATGCGGCACTTGCGCTTGTACTCATCTTCCTAGTTGTGCTATATCCGTTGTGGCCGGTCAAGCTTCGCATGGGAGTGTATTACCTTAGCTGGGGCTTCCTTGGTTTGCTTGGCTTGTTCTTCGTCATGGCCATCTTCCGTGTCATTCTATTCTGCATTACTTATTTCTTGGTGCCTCCGGGTCTCTGGCTGTACCCTAACCTCTGGGAAGATGTTTCGTTCATGGACAGCTTCCGCCCCGTGTGGGCGTGGCACGACGTAAGTATCTATAACATCCAATTACTATCAAGATATCAGAAACAGCATATGCTGACGCACTATTCACAGCCTAACCCCAAGAAGAAGAAGGGGAAAAAGAGCAAGACTACCAACCCTGAGATCACCTCTCAGCTAGCAGCTGGCCTTGGCACACGTGCAGCTGCTGAAGCTACCACTACGGCAACCACGACGCAAATCAACACCAACCCAGGGTCCGAAGGTAGTATTGTTCAAAGAGCTTCATACGCCGCTCCAGAAGTCAACGATGAATCTGAGTAGTGATGGTATAATCCTTTGCTGTAACATGGCCTAGCCCAGTCTGGCGTTTGGTCAGTTCTCTAAAGGTTCTTCTCGGCCAGCTCAAAGTCCTGATCATATGTTTATAGAGAGATCAGGTCTTTCTTCATTCCTCTTGCTTTTCATTTTTCCGCTTTGTTCCTTATTCACAAGTTTATTTTCTCCAGTTTCTATGTTCTTCGTTAACATGTTTTCCTTCTTTTGTTCATCGTCCATCGTCTAGAATTGCTCTTTCATTTTCTTGTTCTCTGCATTGCATTATGTTTTTGTCTTATTAACCTCGCTTCGAAGCTTCTTCGCTTTTTTGAGTACATTATGAAAGAAACAAAACACGGAAAGAAATACAAATTCAATAGAAAAGAAGGTCATGAGCTTCAACGGTGCCTGCCTTTGAGGATGCTTATGTCTTATATCTAACCAAGTACACCGTAAAGGCCTCGGTGGGGTGTGTTTTAAGACGATATAGAAGATCATATTTTCTTTTGCATTTTAGTTTCTGATTGTATAACATTGATCATTTCACACATATATATATGAGCCCTTTTCCGTTTCATTCCAACTAAACCTTCATACGTATCTGTTACATGGCAATGGGCCGTGATTTTCGAGCATGTCTACTATCTCAAAACATTATATCACCTATCGTATCTTAAGTGCCGTTCTCTTCATAACTCAACAAGATCCAGGCAGCCTTAGTCCGCATTGCATCTGGGACTGGGATACAATTTTTGCTATCAACAAGTTTGCAGTTGCTTGTAAAAAAAAGTCTCGGACCGGAGCCCGCCGCCGGGGCTTATGCTGTATTTGGGAATTCGGCCTACTTCGGTCCAACCGAGCCGTCTATACACTTCTTCCGCAATGCTGCCAGTTTCGGTGTCAAGCATCTATAGACACGAAGTGAACAAGAACGGTATAAATTGTCAACACTATAACGACTACGTGGATTTGCTACAAGGGAAAGTTCTAGTGGCATTTCTGGTTTTGATTCTTCGAAATATATCTCTATATCCGGGCTGCTTCCGTTGTATCCTATGGCTAGATATATAACGTTTTGTTTCTTTTGGGCTAACTTTTATATTCTGCCATTGCCGGGAGTGAATAAACAACAACAGCGTATCATTCCTAAGAATCAATAGCGTCCGCTATTTAAGCCTCGGATATAGGAAGAAAGAAAGCAACGCGATAGTACGCAAATATAAGACGTATAAGAAGGACATCAAAAGGGGAAGCACAAAACAAGTAAGTCATGTTATCATTTTATTACTTACCAATAATAGACGTCCACGCTTCACAGCCTCCTTCTCGACTGCATCCATGAGCATTCTCGCGCCGCCTCTACGCCGAAACCTCGGACTTACGAGCAACTTCTCGACCACGCCGCGCATCGGCCCAGTCTCCGAGAACGGTATATGCAGCACAACGACGCCCATGAGCTCCGAGCCCTTGACAGGCGCCGTAGCCGATGGCATAGGAACGTGCCCGCCGTCCAGAGCCGCACTATCCGAGGCAGTAGAAGCGGCAGTAGCTGCAGATGCGTCGTCGAGGAGCAAGAACATGGCACGTTCGCCACGGGTTATAGCGCTAATGCAGTCCTTCCACCACGTCAGCAGCTTGTCGTGCGAGAGCGGCGGCAGGAAGGTCGCGATCGTGTGGTCGGAGGTTATGCAGTTGGCGTGTACGGCGGCGAGATATGGAACGAGATGCTTGTCGAGCGCCGGATCGAAGGTGCGGATTACGGTAGGCATCGTTAGTTAGTATTATCCAGGTCAGAGGACTTGAGACAGTTTGATATGGAGAATCAAGAGTGTTGGAGAAAAAGGCGAGACTTCTAGTGTCTTTTGTCTATGATATGTCTGAAAGCTTGCTTTTCGCTCATAAAGAGCGGGGGCGTTGAATCGGAATGAAGTTATCAACATGACAGACGTAGGGTTAAACAGCAACTAGGGTTTACACGTGTCTTGGTATTACAGGAAACGTTAAGATATTCTATCTAGTAAGCTAGTAAGTACACATTTTACTACAGATATGTATGTGGCAGATGCACAGGAAAAAGATGCTCGACGTTGATATGGGCTAGTTAGCTGGAAACGCCCGTTCACTGATAACTAGGGTATCAGTGATAATTATGTGCGGAGATTCTAGTTGCATGGTAAGTTTCTTTTAAAACGAAAATCTATCAAGTGTTTGTACATATATCATGCATAATATAACGCGGTCAGCCAGGAGAGGGGAAAGACAACACTAGTATAGTAGTGTTCACTCACTAGTTGTTGCAGACCGTTAAAGCCAAGAAATATCGGAAAAGTTTAAGGCTCTCTGTTGGCTATAATGGTATTTGTAATGTGAGTTGTAACGACCCCGCTAGGCTAGCATGGGACACTACTATGTAGAAGCTAGATGAGCTGAAATTAGACCATGATCAGCTATCAGGAAATGTAAACGCAGCAACAGCTCCTGCTGCAATTAACTAGCCAGCAAAGGATTGTCCTTGGCCGGATCCTCTATCCAGCTCTTGACTAACTACTTGGCTTACTGTTAGTATAATCAACTATGGCAAGTCATCTCAGCGCCACGAACCCGAGAAACGCGATTGCGTTTCTCCTGGCCCCTATAGCTAGCCTACAGTTTGCTCATGTCTTAAGAGGGCTATTAGAAAAAAAAAAGTGCGTATTAATGTGTCGTAAATGTTGCTTGGACTTGGGTAAAAATACGGATGAAGCTTACCGTCATACTTTGGGAAGCTGCTCATGTAGATTCTGACTAAATCGAGTAACTTACCAACCAGGACTTGAATTAGCAGTTGTTGATAGAACAGCCCCTCCTTCAGTTCTTTTTCTTGTTTTTGCTATTCTTCTTCTCGCACCCCATCTAAGATTTAGCTCATTGAGTTTCTCTTATATTTTGTCCATCGATATTCCAACGCATCAAACAATTTTCGTTTTGACGACACAAACATGCATTCTCTGTTCCTCAAGGCTGAACGGGCCCTTGGCAGGGCTATGGGCGAAGAACAACACTCGCACACCACCGTCGGCTATGATTGTACGGCGTTGCATCCGGAGCCGCATCGCGACCATCGCTTTCAATCGTTTGTTGCTCCCAGCAGCGGCGATGTGAAGTGGTACGTCGACGGTGCTTCGTATTTCTGGGCTGTGTCGGAGGCTCTCGAGCGTAGGTTCTCGCGACATCCTGTGCAGGCGGCCATACTTGACTAACACGACATTGTACCTGTTCTCATAGAGGCTCGGGAAACTATCTATATACTGGATTGGTGGCTGAGTCCCGAACTGTACCTGCGTCGGCCACCGAGTAAGAATGAGTCTTATCGTATAGACAATATGCTGAAGGCTGCTGCCGAGCGCGGCGTCAAGGTCAAGATCATAGTGTACAAAGAGGTTGAGGCTGCCCTGACCTGTAAGTATCGCACTCCATATCAAAACTCACGTCTACATAGATACTAACCATAGGCTTCTAGTGGACTCGAATGTAAGCGCAAAACTATACCAAACATCCTGGTCTAGAGTTAACTTTCATCTAGCACACCCGCCGTCACCTCGAGGGTCTTCATCCCAACATCTCCGTTTTCCGCCATCCTGACCACACGCCTACTGGCTACGACTTGAAGACAAACTTTGATAACACATTCAAGGGCGTTCAGTTGAATGCCGCTGGCTTACAGAAATTATCTAGCAAAGTCATCAAGGATCTCTACGGCACTCGCGAAGATGTCGTACTCTACTGGGCTCACCATGAAAAGCTCTGTCTCATTGACAACAAAATCGGGTTCATGGGCGGTCTTGATGCCTGCTATGGCCGCTGGGACACCTCCGATCATCCCATTGCCGACGCTCACCCTGCCGATCTTGACGAGATTGTCTTCCCCGGCCAGGACTACAACAACGCACGCGTATTTGACTTCGCCGATGTTAAGGACTGGAACCAGAACAAGCTAGACCGCACCAAGACCTCTCGCATGGGCTGGTCCGATGTCAGCATTTGCCTCGACGGTCCCATCACGGGAAGCCTGCTGCAGCACTTCACCGAACGCTGGAACTTCCTGTTCACGGAGAAATACAGCCTCAAGAACCCTGGAAAGTACGAGAGCATTGGAGCCCCCACGGCTGATGCTGAACAACATGATAGTCAGATCTCCAGTATACTTCACAAAGGCATCGGCCAGATGCACTCTAAGTTTTCGAAGCTCAACGTCTGGACTGATGGTGAAGGTGATGGCGAAAATGTGCGCCAACAAAGTTCTGCCGGCCAGAAACCTTGTATTCAGCTTCTAAGAAGGTAAGGTTTACGATCTATGGTGATGGCATATGAAAGTGATTTCTTTGACTAACACCAGTACTCGTTTGTAGTGCTTCTAAGTGGTCTCACAACTGCTACATTGAGCACTCCATCGCCAATGCATACATTGAGACTATCAAAAATGCTAAGCATTTCATCTACATCGAGAACCAGGTATGATTTCTCACGTTGTTTATACAATACAGCCTATTACTAACACGAACCTAGTTCTTCATCACTGCTACCAGTGACGAACAACACCCAGTAGGCAATAAGCTTGGTGCCGCCATGGCTGAGCGTATTGTCCGGGCTCACGAGCTCGGCGAGAAGTTCCTAATTATCGTAGTCATGCCCGCTGTGCCTGCGTTCGCCGGTGATCTCAAGTCTGACGGAGCTCTCGGTACTCGTGCCATCATGGAGTTCCAATATGCATCCATCAGCCGTGGTGGTAACAGCATTATGGAAATGGCCCGCAAGCGTGGCGTACCCGACCCCTCTGAGTACATCCTGTTTTACAACCTACGCAACTTTGATCGCATCAATGTTGACGACACCATGAAGCAAGCTGAGAAGGACACGGGTATCTCATACGAAGACGCCCGTCGTGAGCACGATGATTCTGTTGGCGCTGGCTACGGAGATGGTGGTGAGGGCACACACGGCCACTCGCAATACGACCGCTGGCAAAAGGCCACACAGAACGTGGACGGTAGCTGGGACACTATTTCATCATGCTACATGGACAAGACTACCAAGCTCGACGCCATTCCATGGGCTGGACCGGAAGATGCCGAGATTGACGCTTTTGTTAGTGAGGAGCTGTACGTACATAGCAAGATCCTAATCGCCGACGACCGCATCGTCATTTGCGGCAGTGCCAATCTAAACGACCGGAGTCAGCTGGGCGACCACGATAGCGAAATCGCCGTGTACATTGAAGACCCCACACCCGTTGAAACCACCATGAACGGACAACGCTTCAAAGCCTCACGCTTTGCCGCCTCGCTACGCCGCTACATCTTCCGCAAGCATCTAGGCCTACTACCCCCGCAGCACCACGCGCAGCCCACGCCCAATTGGCACCCAGTCACAGCGGGTATCAACACCTACGATTTCGGGTCTGCCGCAGACGCACTAGTCGCCGACCCGCTCAGCCAAGACTTCCGCGATCTATGGCGCGGCACGGCGCATAGTAACACAGAAGTCTTCACCAAAGTCTTTCACAACGTTCCCAACGACGCAGTGCGCACGTGGGAGCAATACGACGAATTCTTTAGCAAGCATTTCCGCATGCCCGACGCCGAATCTAAAAAGGACAAAGATAAGGATGCCAAGGACGATAAGGCCAAGGGAGAGCAGACTGATAAGGTCGACTACGGCCATGTCGTCAAGAGCGAGTTCCCCGGCGGTGTAGCGGAAGTCAAACAGTGGCTGGGCAGAGTACGCGGAACGCTGGTTGAGATGCCGCTAGATTTCTTAGTCGATGTTAAGGATATCGCTATCGAAGGGCTGGCGCTCAACGCTATGACTGATGAGCTGTACACTTAAATTCGAGGAATATATCTACTTAGTTGCCATGTGCTTTTTACCAAATTTCCACTTTCTCCAATCTAATGAATTCTATGAGGCTAAGGATATAAAGTTCAAAATATTAACAAGCTGTACAAGATTAAACTAATAAAACTAAACACTGAGTTCTCCTATTATCGTAACGACGATGTTTTAGATGCCATACAAAACGCATAACCTTTCGTTCTTCTTGTTTCCTAGTAAATATTCCAAGTTTTGTTCTTTTTTAAGCGTACTCACTTTGGTTGGATATTTTGGATATTTTTCTTTCTTTCTATTCTTTATCATCACCATTTCATATTCTTCTTTCCTGTTTTTATCACTCTCATCTTATTCTACATTGCGAGCTTATGATACTCTAGTTAAGTATTCTCCCATCTAATTAAAAACAAATTGAAACAAAAAAAGCCACGAAAAAGAATATAAAGAAGAAAACAGAGAAAGAGAAATAAAAATAAAATAAAAGGAATACACGAGAGAAAATGCTATAACAAAAAGTACTTGTTTCGTTTCCTTTTACCTTCTGTCGTTTCCTTTTCGGGCCTTAAACCCCCTCCCCTCTCAGAAATGAAATGATAGAAGGATAAAGAAAAAGAAAAGGAAATATTAGAATATCCGTTCTTTTCTTAATCTTGCTTTCCAGAAGCACTTCCACCACCGATGCTAACGCCTAACAGACCCTCAGTCCGAGCCTTGCCCGCCTCGACTGCCAAGCTAAGAGAGCGCGCACGCGCACCAATGCTGCGAGCAGCACCACGGCCACGGAACCACGTAGCCACACCGACCATAGACGCAATCACGGCAAATGCTGACAAGTAAGGGTGTTCGCTAAACGTGAGCTTGAGCTGGAAGAATATCTTCTGCACGTTGCCAACGGTGTACTTAGGACTGATCATGGGCGGCGACGAGGTAACCTTAGAAATCGTCTCCAGAATCGATGTACGCGACGGTACAATGTTGTTACCCGTGATCGTAGTATCCCAGTAGCGGCGGTTCTAGATAATTGAGTGGTGTTAGTGTAATGCAATGAATGATTAGACAAGGATAGGGACTTATAGCAAAGAATCCGTATACTCACGTCTTCGTCATTGATGATGACACGGTCACCATTCTTGATGTCGATACCGTAGGTGGTTCGTAGCCAGCGCTGCCAGAAAATGCTATCGACCCAAGCAAAGGTAACCTGTTTGCGGTTCGCCATGTCCATGTTAATGTGTATGTTCTTGGCATTGCGAAGAGCACGCTGGTCACCACGATCTTCGGCCTCTTCAATGCGCAACTGCTTGGCATCGCGCAGCTCCTGGCGCTCCAGCTGGAAGAGCTGAATCTGCTTCTCCATCCATTCGTTGGCGGCAGATTTCATCTCGCGCAAAGCTCCGATGAAGGCTTCCTGGTCCTCACGGTTCAACACGCCGAGTACAACTATCTTGCCGTCCATGATCTCGCGAGCGTTAGACGCAGTCAGCTCGGGCACAATCGGCAGCCAGACAGAGCGCATCCAGTTTAGAACACCACGAACATCGCGCATCTCGTTGGGGGTCAGGGGGGTGTAGTAGGTAGGGTGTCCCTCGCGCGACACAATCAGACGAGGCCAGGTAGTGATCTTGTAACGCTTGAACAGTTCGGGGTCCTGGGTCTTGACGATTCGGGCGCGGTTGATTAGGCTCAGTGGCAGACGGTTGAGAGCGGCAAAGTCCTCCGATGTAGTAGCAAAGTCATAGAAGTAAATGAAGATAACATCTTCCTTCTGTTCCAGCTTCCCTAGCGACTCGAAGTCGACATCGATGACACCGTGGGCAGACTCCAGAGCACGCTCAGCATACTGGGTCAAATCACCCAGGCCGCGCAAACCATCATACTCAACACGCTCGCCTCCCTTGAAGAAAAGCATAGTAGGGTACCCGCTCATCTTGATATCGGCGCAAAGGCGGGCCTCCTTGTCGCAGTTGACCTCACCGATGTTGAGGCGGTCCTTCATGTTCTTGGCAAGCTGCATCCAGTTGGGAGCCATGGCCTGGCAGTGGTGACACCAGGGCGCATAGAACTTAACAAACCAAGCATCACCAGAGGCGACAACCTGTTTCATAAAAGTTTCTTCGGTCAAAGAAACCGATAAGCCGTTAGTGTTAGCAGGGGGGTAAGTAGGCTCAGGCTTAGCAATGGCGACAATATTTGTCGGGGTTTTTTTTGGATCATTGGCCTTGGAGTCCTTGACGGCGCCCTTAAGTTTATCATCGGCAGCGACGGCAGCCTTTGAGTCCTTGGTATCCTTGACAGCGGCCTTTGTATCCTTGGTAGAATCTTTAGCATTGGGGTCAACAGCCTCTTTGATGGAATCCTTGACCAGTTCAGTATTGACAGAGTTACTGCTGTAGGTAGGAGAAACAGAAGCACCGGCCTCAGGCACCTTCAACTCGGTAGGGCGAGATCCAGGGAAGGCGGCCTCGACAGTCTTCTCGATAACACCAGAGATGAGGGTCATGTTCTTGACACCCTTCAAGCTGGTACCAAGCTGGCCATCTTGGTATAAGAAGGTCATAGGATACGAAGTGATCTTCTTGGTAGCGCAAAAGTCGAAGTAGGCCACACAGTTGAGCGTACCAAACTGGAAGTCGTAGACATCGGAAAAGGTCTTAGCCGGCGCCTTGGGTTCAGGGTGCATGGTCGTGTAAAATTCGTAAATGGTCTGGAAGGTAGGGGCATATGCCTGGCAATGATGGCAATACGGGCTGTGAAGACGATGCGAGAGAAGTTAGCGATTGCGCTTAGCGTAGCTTAGACTTGGGTGTGGGGCGTGGGCTTGTCACAGTCGGCTGGCAAATCACATGCGATGTGTGGCTCTGGACTGGACTAGCAGATGTACCTGTAATGTTTTATCAGCATGAACTTGTGCTTGGCCACCTCAGAGTCGTAGCTGTCAGGCGTCAGCTCCACGAGTGGTGGCACCTCCTCGTGGTTAAAGACGGTGATATGAGGCTTTTCGAACTCTTCTTCCTCTTCTTCTTCTTCCAAGACAGGATCGACGGCTCTGGCGAAGGCTGCGGCTCCGAGGAGCAAATGTAAGGGCGAGATCCTCATGATGGCGAGGTTCAGATGTGTGGGCGAGGTTCAGATGTGTGGGCGGGAAAATACGTGACTCGATAGGGTGATAAGGTGGAGCGTGACCTCGGGGGTAGTGGGTTGGTCGTGATCTTGTTCCGCTCCAAAGGCTCAGGCAGTGAAAGGGAAAGATAGATAACGAGATGCAATCCAGGGGTGGATGCTGGACGGCTGTCTTGATATGGCCAGGTACGTCTTTTGGGAGATCAAACGCTGGCACGGTCCGCGACGGGCAGTAGCAAAAGAAGAGACAGGCAGCAATATCACAACAACGGCAACAGCAGCGCTAGGCCAATGGGGGCGGTCGTAGGAAAGCGTGACTAAAGCGAGGCTATTCGCGACAAGAGAAGGTTGTTTCTTCCAAATACAACACTCGAGCGGCGGCGGGAAGATTCTTGGTTGGTACGGCGAGCAAAGTCTGACCAAGGGACAGAAAAGCGACGTCGTCTAGATTAAGGGCCCCCCCCCGTCCACGGTTTGTAGTGATTAAGGTGACGGCGGCAGCGGTTCAGATATCGCCAATGGCAGCCAGGCTTTCTGGACAAATAGACGGAGAATAAAGAAGGGAGGAAACGAAGGGAATAATCAAGATATCACAGCTGGCCAGAGGTCGGCAAAAGTGAGCATCATCTAGAAGACAGTTGGAATGAATTAGAATGAATTGGTTAGAGGAAAGAAGGAAAAAAGGAGCAATGCTATCGGCAGCCTTTCCACGCCTGGAACTTTTACTAGTGGTGTTGGCGCTATGGCACCCTAAACGCTTAGCGCTATCATGACACAAGCCACCAGTCCAGCATCAGCGCCATAATAAGCACTATTAGTAAAGAACAGCAGCATTGTAATATTTCTTTCTTCATCCGCACACTAGTTCAGCATAAACTACTCAACTCTATTTGCTACTGATTGACGATAGCCTATTCAAGATAAGATAACCCACAGTTAAGAGCTTGTCCAGGAACGAACATAGACAGAAAAAATTGGGAACTGAAGCCTAGTCCAGAAGAGTCCAGAACCAGCCATTTTTCTCTCAAACCTTATAACCAGCTTCCTCGTTTGTTGATTCACTTGTTGATATATTTCCCAAGCTTGATTTCATTCATCTTGGTTGATTCTTAGTTCATTTGTTTTCTTTCCGTTGTTACTCTCCCCCTGGCAAAGAAGCCTGGCTGGCCATCAAAAATTAACCGAAGCCCATGTCAACCAGCCAATCATATGCTGCGGCTCTTCCGCCCAATCAAGTTAATACAGTGGCAAGCCACCAACTGTCTGTGGAATTTTAAGGCGCCAAATACAAACCTCAGCCATTGTCTGTCTTAAACTGAGAAGCTGCATCTTATGCCTTGTTGTAATCAAAGTTGGAGATGTAGTTGACGTTTGTACTGGAATAAGATGGTAAAGATCGCCGACTGGCATAAAGTACTCTCTATGCTTAAGCTTATATAGTACTAACACCTTATCAATGACATCCTGCGCGTGAGGCTCTTTATTGTCCGAAATTGAACGGCGTCGTCCTTCGTCGCCTAACGACACGTCTGTGGCTTTCATAGATCTTGACTCTAGAACCAATCATCTGGACCTCAGACCTAATACTGGGAAAAAGAGAAGGAAGAACGAATGCTTGTAAATTACGCACTTCCTTCAGTAACGACGTTAGCTTCCATGCATAGATGTGCAAGCTCAGTTTATGCAAGTCACTTTTTACTCCTACTATCGAAGATAGCATGTAGTATCTTCATAATTCTAGAAACTTGATAAGATAAATGATTAAAAAAAGTTTAAAGTCAAAAAAAAGATAGCATGTACGGATCAGTGAAATCGGCATTTCTGCTACCCATCGGACGTTTTACGCCATCGCGTTAAAAAGTGACAGTCATGCTTTCTATTCGACTTCATATCGTTCGTGAAATTGGATAGGGGTTTGTAGTCCGCAAGCTATTATTCATAGGTAAGGTAACCCTAAGGGTCTTGATACACATGACGCTATGATACGAAGTACAATAAGAAAGTTTCTCCTCCTTGAGAGAAAAAAAAGTTCAGGTACACGGCACAAATCGTATAGGTACAAATAATGCGATTAAAAATGTAGGATATTGTTGTTACAAGCTGGTATTTCAAGCACCAACAGTCTCGGGGACCTTGTTCGCATCGTAACCGTAGGTGACCTTCATCTCCTCGATCTTGGCGACGTAGCGGGACTGGGCCTCGGAGACGGAAACACCCTCCTCGTGGACAGCCTTCCAAGCGTTGTACTTGGCCTTGCCCTATAGTAGGAGGTAGTATGTTAGCATGGATGTATATAGTGTATACGAAGCAAGAGTTTCGTTGTTTGGACTGCAAAAAATATCATCTTACCTTCAGGTCGAACATGCCGGGGGCAGTGGACTTGGTGAAATCCTCACCAGTGGCAACCTTGTACAGACCTATACGCATATGTTAGCTATACTGGATACTGTAGCGCCATCATTCGTAGCTAGCCTTGGAGGGAGAACCCAAGGAGTGATGTTTATGGCTGAGCGGCTGAGGAACCGGAGCCTGAGCGTACCGTAGATCTCTAGCAGATCCTCGTTGCTGGGCTTGGAGGTCAGCTTCTTAGAGTCGGTGACGGCAGTCTGGAATTCAGCAGAGGTAGACATGATGGTTGATTTTCGATGGTTTATGTAGTCGGAAAAGGAAGAAGAAAAAAAGAGGAAGGACCGTAGATGAGCTAGAAATAGTCTAGAGGTTAGCTTCTGGTAATCCGGTTCATGGTCGGTTCATGGTCGGAAAGCTTTTTGAGCTGATGTAACCCCAGAGGCGGTTGTCAGGCACAAATGTGGCAACCCTGTGGATGTGCAGAAGAGCAAGATTGATAAGAATAATCATTAACTCAACTCACAATTAAATAGAAACTGGCGATGAAGATATATCAAGATGAGTTTGGAAAGAACACTTTGGTCAAGGAAAGGAAGAATTAGACTAAAGAGCTTCGTCCAGGATTTCGGTTGAGGTCGAGGCGCAAGGATGGCAGGGCCGCTAGTTATTATAGTAAAAATAGAATAATTATCATTAGAAGTAAAACTCCTATTGGTATGGCTAACATTAGTAGTAGTGCTAGCAACAACTTTCTCGGACATTCGTCAAATCACGTTGGGGACGGAGACTTGTGAAGCTTGGCTTGTTTAGCGGGGTAGTTGCCTAATTGGTTACCACAGCTGGGCCTACTTCCGGAATGTGCACGCCACATGATGTCAATGCAAGCAAGCTTAGAAAAAATCAAAGTCGAGTTCTAAGGCTTACAAAACAGACGTAAACGTATCTTCTTTACGAATCAGGTTGCTTATGGCTCTTTTCCAAGAAGAAATAATAGGTGGGGGAAGAAGCTCTTTACTATGTATGTGTGTGGCTTTTGGTAGCATGTGACTAACGCTCTACCTAGCACAACATAAATATAACCCAACATAGTAGCAATGATTACGTCCATACCGTTGATAATTGCACGATGATTCCCAACAACTGGCTATTGTCTCAAACGGTTCAGTGACACAAACTTACAATGTTGCGTGATATCTTGAACATACAGTTAGGGTTACTTATCTCGGTCTGGCAACGGTGCCCGATAAGAATCACCGAAACTCACCGCGATTTTTTTTAGCGGGGCGTCAACATTTTTCTTTAGGCGATGCGATTTGAAGAAGAATAAGTTACCTTTAATTTGTAGGCTCGATCTTTATAATATATCCTATCAATCTATGCCAATTCTTTCTAGTTTATCGCTTTGTTTCTTGAATTCGCTTCTAGTTTATATCACAAGTCTATTTGGACTTGATCACTGCTTATACCATGTCTGAATCTGCCAATCTTCCCTTCATTCGTCTTTTGGCGTCCAATGGTTAGTTACAACATGCCAGGAAACAGTAGCTTCAATAACGATGACATACTAACCGGTTTTTTTTTTTTTTTTACAGAGAAGAAGATCCGTACTAAGGCTGTAGAACAACTAACTGCCTTCCTCGCAACCCGCCGTGCCCCGCGTTCGCCCCTCACCTTCACCGAAGCGCTGAAGCTATGGAAAGGACTATTCTACGCCGTGTGGATGTGCGACCGGCCGATCCCGCAACAAAATTTATGCAATGAGCTCGGCGACCTGATCACCGTCCTTGACGTGTCTGCACTCAAGCCATGGCTCAGTGCCTTTTGGACTGTCATGGCGCAGAACTGGAACACCGAGATTGACGTGTTGCGCGTGGAAAAGTTCCTGCTGCTCGTGCGCCGCGTGCTGGCGGGCTCGCTGCGTCGTCTGCGCGCTGACGGCTTTAGCGAGGAGACCCAGGAGGCTGTGCTTGGTCTGCTATCCGAGTGGCCGCTAGACGTCGAGGGCGACTTGGAGCGTGTGCCCGTCGGCCTCCGTCTGCACGTCATCGATATCTGGGTCGATGAGTTAGAACGCGAGGGATATTTTTCAGAGGACATTGAGGTAGTGGATAAGAAGGGTAACAAGAAGGCTAAAGCCAAGGACGAGGAGACGCGTGAGGTGGAGCAGGCAGTTGTCGAGGAGATCTCGGGGATGGTTCTGGCACTGACTAAAACTTTTCCTAGCAAGCCTGTGCGTGGGCGGGCGATTGAGGCTTTAGAGGATGCTAGATTACCAGGCAAGGCTGCCGAGAATGAAGAGATTAATGACTCTGATAGCTGGGACGGCTGTGACGAGTAAATAGAGGCCGTCTTGTCATTGGGAGCAGGATATGTGTTTTGTTCGGTTACTTGCTTGCGTTATTGTACAGCTTTTTGTGCTTTTGGAACTGGCGTTAGGAGTGTAAAACCATTTTTGTTTTGATAGAACCGAGTAGGCAAGCTGCGCTAAGTCGTCATTGAGCTTCTTGTCGGCTGTTTCACCCATCTACATACTATCTTGCATATGCGCTATAGAGAAGAACAAGATATCTTCTTCTCTCATGGCACCACAATATATCTGATATCTACATCACACGTATATTTGGAACTGAACTCTGGAGGGAAACATGAAATGAAATTGAAACAGATATGCCTATAGCTAAGTGTATAGGAAGTATATAGTAGTATAATAGGGTATGAAAAGAAAGAAATGGAAGGGCATATATAGCGTAAGAGACTGCGTTGGAAGCAAAACAAAGGAACCATCAAGCAGATGACCGCTTAGACATCGGCCGCGATCGCCACCAAGCCATCTAAATCTTTAAATACTGGCAATTCCGGCAACTCATGAGCCAGCGATGATGCGCCTGAACCAACTGCGCTTGCACTCTACGCAAGCATGCGTTCAGCCACAGTGACCGAGTCCCAGTCTGCCGGTATCGGACTCGGACCAGGACCAGGCCCTTCAAAGGTGCCGTTCTTGGAGATTACCCGGCCTAGCCCACGATGTACCTCGCACTGAAACGGACTGAAAGGAATCCGCTCGCCGTCAATGCTGATGTATCCATCGTTCTGGTTGCGTGGCGTTACGCGGAAGGCAGACACTTTACGATATGTCACTAGCGGGTTATCGAGCAGCATGCCCTTTTCAACCGAGTCCATTAATTTGATCCACTGTAAGGTGCCGATGTCTGCGTCGACCGTGATCATGTCTAGTAGGCCGTCGTTAGCACAGGCAGCCGAGAAGAAGTTGTTGGTGCGGTCCATGTAGGCCATCTGATAAGAGAGAACAGATTAAGGTTAGTTTAGGGTTACACGTGTAACAAGAGCGGAATAAGCAAGACTTACGTTTCCAACATAAAGACAACCCAGCTTATCGGCCTGGACAATCTCCCAGTCCTCTGGAAGCGTATCGCTAGACGTTCCATATTGCAGCGGCGGCAATTCCCCAGCAGAGCTATTGCTGCTGCTTGCCTCATCTGACAAAACGGGCTTACCGGCAGCCGCCGCGTTTAGACAGGACTGACTCTGCTCGCGGTGATAGTGTGCCTTGATATGCGAGCGATCGTCCAGCTCGACCTTCATGGCGATTTCGCAGGGATATTTTGCGCCGGTCATGACGCGTTGCAGGAAGCCGACGATGAAGCGCTGATCACCCATCCAGCGCAGATGCTCGGTAGCCAGATCGCACTCGGCAATCATGCCGACGTTTTGGCTCATAAACGACAGCGACCGGCGCTCGCCCTGCGTGACGCTGACGAGATCCAGCGGCGTCGTGATGCCCTTGACGATAGCCAGCGCTGCCAATGATGGCCGATGCGTGCCGTACAGATTGCAGCTCATGCCGTTGCCTGAGCCGCAGGGAACATGGGCCACGGCTACACTCGCTAGGGCGCGCGTAGCATCCGGTCGCCTGCCTAGACCATTAAAAATCTCGTACGGCATGCCGTCGCCCGCACAACCGACGATAACGTCAAAATTATCTACGTCTACCTTCTCGCAAATCTCCGCCGCCTGCCCGCCATACTCCGTAGTGATGGCCTGCAACGACATACGCGCAGACTCGAAGATGGGCTTGCACTCTGTTGTCCATTGCTTGACGGCGCCGCCTGGGCCCGAGTTGGGGTTGATGAGAACTAGTGCGCGTTTACGCTGTTGCGCCGGCCCGTAGGCGTGTTTGCGCACCGCGGTGGCCCAGGCGGCGATAGCATCGGGCGCCGCGTTTTTGACTTCCCCTGCCACTTTGCGCACGACAATCTGGTTTTTGAGGCGCTGCGCGTATTCGAGTGTCAGTGCCCGGCCATGGGCTTCTACCCACAATACATTGTACAGCGAGACTTTTACAGTCTCGGATTCTGCGGGTTTCGGTCAGTTATAACCAAGCACCTCGGCATTGGAATAGATGAGATACTTACTATATGGAAAACATAAAGTTCGCTTTGCTGCGGTGTCTGTTATAGATATGATGAAAAATAAGCTTCTGACCTGATATGAGCGCATTCCGAGCAAAGCCGCGGATAGACTAGACTAGATTGCTTGTGTATAGCATTGACTTGAAAGACAAGGGGGCTAAGAGGAAAAAAGGCTCTGACAATGGTATGCTGACTGGCTAATCGCAGAAGGTGTCTCGGATAGCTTGTTGCCATGAAAAAGGAAATAGGCCTAACCAATGTCAAGCGTTCGTAGCCGAGTGGCAACAGCAATAGAATATAAAGAAACCAACAGAGAGAGAACAGGAGGGAAACAAACATACCTTTAATGTGAATCTCGGAAGACAAAAGAGTCAGCTGCTTCTTCCCTGAAAGCTGAAGTTCGGGAAGCAGGCCGTGTGTAGGTAATGTTGGAGAATAGTTGTTCGATGACATGAACGGAACCTCTTCCTCAAACGATGGATGGCGCATTAGAGACGATGATGAAGAAGGATATATTATTAAATATACAAAGTGATATCAGGAAAAAGAAGAACGAGAAAAAAAGATATAGAACAGGATAGGGATGAAGAAATAGAGAAGACACAAAAAAAGAAATAAATTAAAAAGTATACGAAAATTGAAAAATTAAAAAACCGTTGCAATCTTGGAATCTAGGAGGGGGGGGGGTTGTTATAAGATAAAGAGCTAAGATGAGAACGGAGAAGGGAAATGGCGAGTAAGTCCGTTCGGACCGTCGACAAACAAGAATATAATGAACAATAAGTAAAGGGGACGAATAGCAAAGCTTAGTTTGCCCCCAGAGTTGTAAAACTTGATAGTACTGCTAGTAGTACTACAAATGCATTTGGACAATATATTATTAGCAAGATAACTCAACAGTAATACGGAATAAGACGAGCTTGCTTCGCTCTTCTTTAATCGCTAGAAGATCATGGGAAAGATAGAGCTAGGCCCCTGTAAAGTTTCCGTCACGCACTATAAAATGGCACCGAAACCCGTTGTGAGTGAACCTAGATGGTAGTAGTATTATATACTACCCGGAACCGGCGGGTTTGTCTCATCATAGTTGACTTCTAATCGAGTAATGATAAAAAACCACCAGCGAGTTATAAGTTAACTAGTAGCGATACCCTTAATGTAGAACTGTTACTTAAATTCAAGTTATCACAATGCAAAAAAGCAGCCGAGAATAAGTATACGACGTTGATATAGAGAATAACCGTCAAGAAATATTGTAGTAAGCAAGCCTAAGGCCTAAGCTTTGAAGCTCAAGCATCAAGCTCCTCTATCTCCTCCTTTGTCTCTGATGACTGCCACATCAATCTCATAAAAACACAATGCGTGCATGACAAAGTCAGTCCTGCAAGCGCTCTGCGCTTCTTCTACCCACTATAACAAGAGAGAGAGAAAGAGAGGCGGTGCGTTATTTCTTTCATGCTGTGTTCCCCAGAAAGCCTGTTATGCTCGGCTCACAGCTCGATTTGTGCTCCATTCCATCCCCCAAAAAGACAAGCAAAGCTCTCTTTCTCTTTCTCTTGCTGGTTGATTTTGATCCCTAAACTTGAGGCTGTGAAACCATGAAGCACGATTTGTGCACAACGGAATGTGATGAACTAAGGCAAGCCAACTGTGATTGCTCCTTTTCTTTTTCCCTGTGCTCTTGCTTCGTTCAAAGTGCCTTTAACATGTCATAGAATTTGGTCACTTACTCTATCAATATTGTTTTATTTACCTATTTTAACCACAATATAATGTTATCCACGGTACCCAAGGTGCTTATAAAGCATCATATGTAATGGATGAACAGGTACTGGTTTGGTAGTATTTCCCAATGATAGTCTGATCACAGTCCGTGATTCGCAATCTACACCGACTGAGCCTTGCCCTGACAGTAGTACCGAAACCTGATGCAATGAATGTAGCACAGAACATGTCGTTCATCTAGTGGTCGGATCCTGATCCTGTCACATATGTTCAAACTTTCTCTTTCCCCTCCTTCGCTTTGTCTATTTCTACTATGCATTTCAATGCATTGTCTTGTAGAACCTTCTTGAACTTGTTACCTAGCGCCTTGACAATGTTCTCTGTGTTAGGCTCAGACGGTAATGCAAGCGTTGTATTAGACGGCGGAGGCGGCGTAGGCGACGGCGTGTTTCGTCGCGACGACCTTTCGCTGCCCATGTCAAATGTCTTACGGCGTCGAGACATTGGCTTGTGATAAACATCACGGCCTGTTCTGACAGGTCCATCGGGGGTTGCCGGTGTGATTTTACTCTGATCGACCAGAGCTTGCCACGACGCCATCGATGTTGCAGGTCCTCCCATGGAATTGAGAAGCTCATTGCTGCTCCAGGAACTTATGTCTACTGTATGTAGATTGGGGTCGCTGATAATGACGAGATATCTGACGTATTCCTTAAGGGTCGCGATGATATCTCGCTTTTGACCCACAGGAAGTTCCGTGAATATGTCATTGATCTTTCGATGAATGTCTGAAACATGCCCTTTCTTTCCATCGCCAGGCTGCCGAAATTCAACGGCCACTTTCTTGAAATACGTCTTGTAAATTTCCCGAACTGGCTCACACTTGCTGATAGCATCATGAAGCCAATTGTAAAGAGATCCACGATGCTTTTTCATAAGCTCGACGTAGTCTTGAACCGTAGGTCGTGTGCCCTTCTTCGGTGTGCTAATCACTAAGAAATCTGCAATGAAGGCTTCCGCAGCTGATACATGTGAACTGAGGTCGACTGCTGAGTGAAGATCGCGGATGATTGGGTCGTATGCGGTGATGGCATCTTTGACCCCTTCAGTCAGTAAATCAGGCGTCTGCTTGCACAGAATTGAAACTATGTTCTCTCTGTCCCTCACCATCAGTTTCGCGCCATAGTATTGCATGGCGGCCTCGTTCTGCTCGTTTGTTAATCCCTCTAGCTCGATAGAATCAGGGTCGTACGCCTCCACGATAGCCTTGATGATAGAAATAGATTCGTTGATGCTTTGCTGACGAACTTTGTTCTTTTCTTCCCTTGAAGCTTCAAGAAACTCTTTGATGGCCTGAATGTGGGTTGAGGAAAGCTTTTTAGACTTCTCCAACTTGGCGATCGTTTTCTCGGCGTCAGGGCAATCCCATAGCATAACAGTGCTGATAATTCTATATAGTTGTTAGTAGGGAATTTATCAGTATACAGCCGTTAGTGACTTGACTATTCATACCTTTGAAGCAGATTCATGCCTTCTTCGGCGCCTTGCGTTAAGCCTAACCAGTTAGCTACAGAGCCTAGGCTAAGCTTTGACAGAAGCATTTTGGCCAAGCCGTTAACCATAGTAGCGGCATTGCCAACCCTCAAGATTTGGCGGATCATAGCATAGGGAATTAGTCTGTTTCCGGTATCTAATAGTTGAATGACAAAGGGACCTTCTGGCGAGACCACAAAGGCGCGATGCAAGAAGGTAGCCAAACTAGACTCTTGTGTTAGCAATTGAATGGCAAAATCGGCATGGTTCTAATAAACTTACTTAAGTATGATATATTCAACTGCGCCTTTGACAATAGGGAGACGCTCCTCAAGATCCGGAGTTTCCATCAGAACATCACAGGCCCTATCAATAAAATCTCCATATATCACATCTTCCATGAACTGATTCCAGTCACGTGAGAGGTTTGTGGTATGTGTAGCTTGTTGCGAGCTTTCGTCCTTGATATTCCCAGTTGGTACCCTCAGTAGCTTGGGACGTTCTGTCCGACGGAGTCCATCAAGATAGCCGCGCGCAAAGGCCTCTACTACTGCAGAGGCAGCTGTCGCCAGAGTACGCCGACTGCCGATGGCACCTTGGTCATAGCTTTCGGATAGCTCAGCCTTGCCAAACAACGACACTATTCCCTGTACACACTTGGTCCAAAATGTAGGCGGAACGTCTTTGAGGCCTGGGATTGGAAGTACAAATGTCACCGATAGCATTTGGAGTAGCGGATCGGAACTAAGACGGAGCTTAGCGGGTCCTGATGTTGTATCCTGGTCCCGGGTATTAGTGTCACCGTCTACGCTATCCGTACCCTTGGCGTCATCGACCTTTAGCTTAGAAGCCGTGTTCGAGATATCTTCATCCTCGCTGTGATTATCGCTATCGCTCTCCGAATCGTATTTGAATGGATATCCAGCTGTTGCAATGGCTTTGGGGTCAGTAAAAGCCGCAATTTCAGAGTAAGTCTCATTGTGGACGAGGATATAAAACAAAGCGTGAAGCTGCTCGTCCTTAAGTAGTAAATTGCTGGTGTCACCGCCCGCAGTGGAAGCCATGGTGGCCATATACTGTGTTGCTAGCAACAGGTCGCTCTGATACGATGTCCAAAGCGAGAAATACAGCAGCCAAAAAGTATGACGTAATGAAGTTCTTCTTTGCTGATAAGGCAAATTGCTGCCCTGCTGATCGCCAAGACAAGATCAATTAAAACAGAAACCGAATGGCATCAAAACAACAATAGATGAGATGCGGAAGTTGTTAGTTATGAAGAAGAAAAGAAAGTTGAGTTTTGCTGCTGCTGAATTTACATCAAGTGAGCAGAACAAACAGAGGCAACTATTTGAGACAGTAGTTTCCCTAGCAAGTCTCTCGAACACGGCTGCCTGAGATGAGAACAAGCAAGCTTGCCATACAAGCGCCACAGTGGCCGGGGGAGAATAGAATTGAAAGAAAAAAGAAAAAAAGAAAAAAAAAACATAAAGTAAAGAGAGAGATGCGGCTCATCAATAACACATTGCTATGAAGATTGATCAATCATCTGTGCATTTGGCCTGCCAGCTGTTGCTCCTACCAAAGCTTGTTTTGTTCAAAGTCGGCGATCAAGCTTATCCTTGTTTGTTTGCATCTCATTGTTGTTTTGAGGCGGACAAAGATAGATCAGCACAGCGATTACACTCGAAGCCTGTATATCGATTAGATGACAACAGAATCTGCTCGATAATGAAAATTGTAAAGACCCTTTGATACCTAGTTGTATATACATGTCCAATTGTAGCAGTTTATTGCATTAAACATGCATTCCGTAACGATCACATTTGTCTAGGTTTTGAAGATGACATCATAGCCAGCTTCATGTTTATAAAGTGCCAAAAGCCCAAGCATCTTCATCACTCTTAAATCGACTTGACCTGTGAATTGTCAGAAGACAAGGCCAATTTGTAGGCCGGTTGTTGTATTTTTAGGCAATAAATCTAATGATACAGTCATAAGGCTAAGGTAACATGCAGGTGGCATATGCATCAACTGAGCCCCACGTTATTAGAGGCTGTGGAAGCCGCGTTGCTTCGTAAGGCTACGGATTCGAATCGCCAAATTGAGCCGGTTGTGATGTTGGCCCTAGTGTCGGTGGCCTTTCCGGTCCAAATGTTGGTCTTTCTGTCGGCCGTTGCGATGGCGGTGCTAGAGAAGTAGACTGGACCATTTCATAGTCACCCGCGTCTGAGTCGGCTTCGGACATATACGCATCATCGCTGTTCTCCACGGTCGAATCGTTGCTATCGTCTTCTTCATCGCCCTCATCCTCTTCATCATCTTCTTCTTCCCCTTCATCTCCATTGTCTCCATGTTCGTGACTATGACTATAGCCATTAGCTGTGCCATTAGCGTATCCCGGATAGCTTATCTCAGACCCAGCGCTGCCAACACCAATGACACTAGAACTAGGACCTGCAACATAATTTGCAGACGAACTTTGTGCCCGCCAATCTTCGCGCTCGCCTGCCATCTGAAGCATGCTCTCGTGGCTTACTCGTTGAATCCGCTTGAGATCCTTGTTCTCCCGCTCTAGAGTCCGATTCCGCTTGGACATGTCCTCAATCTCCTTTCTAAATGTGGAAAATAGCTCGTTGCTGTTCGTGAGGGTATCTTCAACCTAACACAAAAGTCCCGGTCGCCATGACCACACGTATTAGCTTGCTGATTCTCGTATGTTGATACCCCCGTATTGCTCGAGCATGACCTGTACCTGTTTGAACTTTTCCGCATAGCGATTGACCTGAGATCTTAGCTCCTTGTCGCTGGAACTCAAGCTCTGAACTTGGTTTTGCAGTTGGCGGCTTTTCGTCATTTCTTCATCGGCAAGCTTTTTCTGTGCCTCAAAGCGCGCCATGTTGTATTGCACCTCTAGTTCCTTTGTGCGAAGTTGGGCCTGGAAATGCAAGTCTCTTAGTTCATATTGCTCAATCAAAGTCTTGAATCTTTGACGAAATCTAGCGTATAGAATTAGATTAGTACACACTAGTTGATTTGATACGTGGTTTGAGATATACGCACAGCTCCTCGACAGAAACGTCAATTATCTCTTGTCGTGGGTTGTCCTTTTCTGACTGGTAACCCTCCAGCTTGTCGAGTACTGATTCCATCCTGGCATCGTAGGCCTTGGTAGTTCGAGTAACATTGTCTTGAAGGGTCTTGTTTTCGTTCTGTACTGCAAGTTAACTATTGGCTTCTCGGATATAGAGCAAGGGCGAAACCAGAATGGGTGTACCTTGAGCTTGTTATTGTCTTTTTGCAACTCACGGCACAACTTTTCGAGCTTTTCCTTCAGTTGGTTGGTCTTGCCCAGTTCTGTTATCTTGGCATCCTTATCCTTCTGTAGAACATCACCTCGTTTCTTATTTTTCTGGTTTTCTCGTTCAAGTCGGCGCATATCGGCAAGAAGCTCGCTTGCGCGGCGCAACAAGTGTTCGACCTTTTGCATTTCGTCCATCTTGGAGATTTGGTGTGCTAGATCCCTATTGGCACGCTTGACTTCCCGTTCTATATCAACAGGATATGTGAGTATTTAGCTTGCTTTCGTTCGTGTAATACTGCGGTTCCTACATGTCTCTCGACATGCCTGATGAGGGCTTGTTAAAGCACTTTAGGTGTCGGCTTACCGATTTCAGCCTCTTGGTCTTTATCAGTGGCAGCTTCTCGTTCGAGTTGATTGATCTTAGCCTCAAGTAATCGCGTGGTGTTGTCGTTTGGATCGCCAGCCTTCTTATGTTTTCCTTTTCTAGCAGAAGAACCGCCATCTTGGCCATTGGATGAGCTCATGATGCTCCAATGCGTGCCGTAATTGGATTTGGGGATGTGAACATATATGTCGCGCAGCGAAACAACAGCCGGTCGGCGCTTTATATTGCTCCAGTGACTACTGGATATTGCTGGTGAATCGTATGAGTGCAGTCCTCTGTGTATATGATGGAATAAATCTATAGACTGCTAGTCGCACGAGGCATGTAATGACAAGCGTGAGGGGTTGCCTGACGATTAAGTATAATGCAAGATATGAATAAAGGTTCGGCTATATGGACGAGAAGTCCGGGATATAAGGCTATGGTTGGCAATGCTGCTTGTCGAGACCCAAAAGTCGTGTCGTGAAGATTTCGCGGGGNGGGGGGGGGGGGGGGGGAATGAAGCACCTCGAATGCAGTCGATAATTTGACAAGGCGATTTAATTGCAGCCCGTTGATGGGCAAACAGCAAAAGCGACGTCTTCGTATGGAGTACGAATTAGTCAATTGAGCCAGAAAACAAAAGCTGTCGCCAAAAAGCCTTCGGAAGAGCAAACGGAGTGATAGCTAAAAACTGATCGCTTGAGTATTGGAAAAACATGAAGTCTTCAAACTAGAAAACTCGGGATAGTTTTTGCTAGTGAAGAGGCTGCCATCTTCTGAAGGACTGAGAAAAAGACGAACCTCCCATGTCTCCTTCTTGGGGTTAGCTGCCACTAGTCAACTGTTGGCTGTGGGTTATCAACTCCAGACTACATCAGTCAGTCTGACTAAGCGATCGAGCTCACCGTGTCAGCTAACCCTCTAAATATCGAACTTGAACTACGCATCGCATCAAGCGTTTAATGAGGAATATCGAAAGAGACAAATCTCAGAACGTAAAATATCAATAAAACGTGGGCGAACTTGTTCTAGGGTTGCGATGTGAATGTTGAGTTAGTCAATGGAATCACTATAACCACTGGACGAAGCATTTAGGCGACTATTAGCCGGCCTTGACATCCTACTTTGATGTTACTTTCATCCTTGGAACAGCTCGGTTCCACTATAAACCAGCAACAAGGTTTGTAATCCAGAACATTTAAGTAGCCTTGTCGTCATAAACGACTTGCCTCGGACCGAACAAAAGCTCGACATATAAATGCTCGAGGCTGCAGTCTTTGCGAATCGCCTGCCTGCCGAAACTCAACGAGACAACCTGGGCCCTTTCGCGAGCATTCATCAGGCCCCCTGAATCCAAGACTCACGATGCTCCGTCGCAGTGTCAAGGCCATCAGCCGGCGCAGTTTTGCATCTGTTGCGCAGCATCCAGCCATTGGCGAGAAGATCCACGGCTTTACGCTGCTTCGTTCCAAGCGCGTTCCAGAGCTCGAGCTTACTGCAATCCATCTTCAACATGACAAGACTGGGGCTGACTATCTTCACATACAACGCGATGACAGCAACAATGTCTTCTCGGTTGGCTTTAAGACGAATCCGCCAGATGACACTGGCATTCCTCACATTCTTGAGCACACCACGCTCTGCGGAAGTGAAAAGTGAGTTGGCCCCGATGCCCAAGCGGCTTGAAACTAATGCTAATTTTATGTAGATTTCCCGTCCGCGACCCATTCTTCAAGATGCTTCCTCGTTCAATGTCCAACTTCATGAATGCCTTCACGGCATTCGACTACACATATTATCCATTTGCTACTACCAACAGACAGGACTTCAAGAATCTTCTTTCTGTATATCTCGATGCTACGCTAAACCCCCTTCTCAAGGAAACTGACTTCACCCAGGAAGGCTGGCGCATCGGCCCAGAAAACCCTCAGGCAAAGGCCACCGACGAAGATGGCAAGCTCGTCTTTAAGGGCGTTGTCTACAATGAAATGAAGGGTCAGATGTCTGACGCTGGCTACTATTTCTACATCCGCTTCAAAGACTACATTCACCCTTCAGTCAACAACTCAGGGGGCGATCCCCAAAAGATTACCGAACTCACTTATGAACAACTGAAGGCCTTCCATACCCGCAACTACCATCCTAGTAATGCCAAGTTCTTCACATATGGCGATTTCAAATTACAGGATCATTTAGAGCAAATCAATGAGCAATTGGCTAACTTCGAGGCTGTACCGCGGCCACTTGAGATCATGAACCCCGTTGATCTGAGCTCTGGGCCTGTCAATGTGACTTTGCCTGGACCTATCGATCCCCTCATGCAAGAAGACAAGCAATACAAGAGTTCAGTAACTTGGATCATGGGTGACGTTAATGATGGGGTTGAAGCATTTTCTCTGTCACTCATGACTAGCTTATTGATGGACGGTTATGGTTCACCTTTGTATAGGGGATTGATTGAAAGCGGACTCGGTGTCGACTGGAGTGCCAACGCTGGATACACTCGGGCTGGAACACGTAATATGTTCTCAGTTGGTCTCAATGGCCTGGCTAAAGAGGACGTTCCTAAGCTCAAAGCGCGCGTTCAGGAGATATTCAAAGAGGTGCAACGCACTGGCTTCGATAAAAGTAAGATCGATGGTATTATTCACCAACTTGAACTGTCACTCAAACACAAGACGGCCAGCTTTGGAACAAGTCTTTTATCTAAAGTGATTTCTCGGTGGTTTGCTGGAATTGATCCCTTTGAGACACTGAAGTGGAACGAGGTTGTGGAAGCATTCCAGGCCAACATCGCCAGGGGAAACTACTTGGAAGGCCTTCTCGACAAGTATCTCTTGAATGACAACACCTTTACTTTCACAATGGAGCCTAAATCCAACTTTGCCGATGAACTGATCAAGGAGGAACAAACTCGCCTAAGACAGAAGATTAACGAGTCCGTCAAGGCTCTTGGTGGCGAGGAGTCTGCCCGCAAGTACTTTGAAGGACGTGAGTTAGAGCTTCTTGAGCAGCAAAGCCAGACTCAGGACCTCAGTGCTTTACCAACTGTTTATGTCAAGGATATTCCTCGGTCTAAGGAAGCACCCGTTCTTTCAGACGAGTTCATTGACAAAGTCTCTACACAGTGGAGAGAGGCGCCCACTAATGGAATCACTTACTTCCGAGCTATTCTAGAGATTGAGGATCTCCCTCAAGAACTCCGCCAACTGGTTCCCCTACTTTCTGAGTGCATGGTTCGTCTAGGTACTCATGAGCTTACTACCGAGGAGTTAGAGGACAAAATCAAGCTGCAGACTGGCGACATCTCTATGGGATACCATTCCACCCCTTCTCCAGATGATCACAAGGCTGCACAAGAGGGTGTTATCTTAAGTGGCATGGCTTTAGATCGCAACGTGCCTGCCATGTTTGATCTCTTGGAGAAGATGCTACGTGATACAAACTTTGAACGTGAAGACACTCCCAAGATCATTAAGCAGTTGCTGCAGTCTTGGGCAGATGGTGCTCTAAGCGAAATTGTTTCATCGGGTCACCGCTACGCTTTCGGCTATGCTGAATCTGGACTAACTCGTAACGGCTGGCTCTCCCAGCAGGTCGATGGTCTTGCCCAAATCGAATTGAACACGTCATTGAGTCACAGCCTCCAACCTGAATGGCATTCAGCTGCGCCCCTTGTCGAGAAGTTAAAGCGGCTTCGTGATATCATCCTCAGCGCAGGAAACATGCGGGTTTCTATCACCTGCGACTCTTCCGTTGTGGACAGCAACAGATTATCACTAAAGAAGTTCCTCGGCTCTTTCCCCGTCAGCCTTAGCGGACAGCAGAAGAAGGTATTCGGCTTTGATGGCCAGCCTCTCAATTTGAACCCTAAGACTTACTTTCCTCTTCCATACCAAATATACTTTGGTGGACTGTCCTTACCCGCCGTTTCGTACACGAACCCAGAAACAGCACCTTTAGAGATTTTAGCTAAATTGCTAAGTGACAAGTATCTACACCAAGAGATTCGCGAAAAGGGTGGTGCTTATGGTGGAGGTGCTTACTACTCTGGACTTAACGGCCTCTTTGGTTTCTACTCGTACCGCGATCCTAATCCACAAAATACGATTTCCATCATGGGAAAAGCTGGGCAATGGGCGGTGGACAAGGAATGGACAACAGGCGATCTCGACGAGGCCAAGATTTCTGTCTTCAAGAACCTTGATGCCCCCAAGTCTGTCAACCAGATTGGCCTGAGTCGCTTCCTCTGCGGCATAGACCACGGCATGATGGAGACTCGTCGCCAACTATTACTTGACGTCACCAAAGACCAGGTGCAGCAGGTTGCCCAGAAATATATTGTTGAAGGTATCGCAGCAAAAGTACACCGCATGGCCTTCTTGGGCAGCCAGGCTCCCTGGGTTGATAGCTCGTGGACGATCCGCGATATGGGCAATGTATAGTCACGGGTATCTTATCTTGTTTCCCCATTGCGCTGCACAGCAATATACCCTTTTATCTACGCTCGCCGGTATAACGGCATCATCAATATTCTGTACAACATCACCTCACGACCTCTCCTTTTTCTTGCTTTAGGAACGTTTGATATGTAGTAGAAGCACACCGGTGTCTCTTCTATGGTATCTCTCTCAGCTATACCATGTATTATTATCATCGCACACGTAGTTCGTCGTGTCAAATATCTCGCAATATATGAACTACTTTATCCCCCCACCTGTTCCTACCGTTCATTTTTCTGCCCCAGACATCTCCCATGTGAATACTAATTGAACTGTGTAAATATCCGCGTTAAGAACACAGTACGTCTTCTGGCCCATCTCCTCAATGGCCTTGAGATCACAGAGCGACGCAAGATTGAATCTCAATATTGAAGAGACCTTAACTATGGCTTGGAAACGCATATCGATTTTATCTGGTGGGCTTCAAGTATGGCGGTGGGCCTTTTTTCAGCTAACGCCGCTTCATGAGGGCGTCGTTTGTCATATATCTTTGATCTAGTCTCAGTGTTACTTGTAGCTATCCATCTAGCCCCAAGAAAACCTCCGATCTCTTTCGAGGATAGATGGCTGCGGGTTCTTCGACTTTGTGTGATGTTGAAAGTAGAGTCTATTTGGCAAACTTGTGTTGTACGTCTGTCTTGTGAAATGATATGTCTGTTTCTTGGTTAAAGCTAAGATTATCTCTTTTTTATTTGGCACTCTATCAGACCTGATGATCATGAGATTCTCGAGCATCAGACTAAAGTGTTGCATACATTAGTGACCCAGTACACATAATCTTATACTAGTTAAATAACACAGAATATTGTGGTATTCTGTATCTCAACGTTTGAACCACTAATGCAATATAGTAGATAGAATTTAGTTATAAAGATGCGGCCTAGTCTATAAGCCGAATAGTTTTTTTTCGCAACAGTCAAAGGCGATCACTTCATTGGCTACCATTTGCTACGAAATTATGTGCGCAAATGAAGGGGAAAAAAAGAGAATAAAGCATATGCATACGAAATGTAACGCTCTTTCGACTTGACTGATTCATTCATGTACCTGACCAGTCGGCCCGTCCGAAAGCCCTAAGCTGGGCAATCTTATTCTACTCTGATATAAACTTGGACACATATTCTTAGCCTGCATTGTGCATATATAGATCAGTACATCGCATACTGCATCTCAACAGATCAAGACTCGAAACGCCAGCCGTAGATAGCTCGGTAGAGGATAAGTAAACAACAATAGACTAAACATGACAAGCAAAGGTTACCTGTGAAAAGATAATAGTCTCTCATGATTATAGTTATCTAAGAGCGAATATAAGTTAGACATTCTAATAGCTAGGTTTATGATCTGACATGTTAGATGTGCCGCACTTCAGGCTCTTTCATTTCAAGTTACATTAATGCAGTTATCACAGACAACACAAAAGACCAGTAACAAGAATAACTATCAAGCTTCATGCTCTTTACTACCCGAAAGGACACGTTTCCTAAGTCGTATTTTATCGTAAACTTTCAGAGAGCCTGCCCACAACAAAACATGTCATAGATCTTCAATAGCTTCCTCGCGACCTTTTTTCTGATTTGAGACTTTTCATGCCAATAGTTACGTTGTTTCTAACTGAGAGAATGAAGCGTACTTACTAGGAACAACCGCCAAAGAAGAAGAGAATTTCGACGTAAAATTATGTCTATGATCAAGGATTATATGGGAAGGATGGGCCATCCTAATGTCATGTTCCCAGGCTGTGTTCCTACTAAAACTTTCCCTCCCATATGTTAGCATGATTAATTACTCTGGGCTTGTCCGAGCCGCAGAAACTACGCCTTTTTGTGCCTTCGTAGATTGGTAGCTTCATCTGCATAGCATCTTGTTTGTGACTCTAACAGCTAACCCTAATAGGAAGAAGATGAGGTAAAAAAGAGCACACATATAGTTTAGTCAGTCTAAGACTAGTAGTACTACGTACTATATGGGACATGCCTAATCTAACCATGCAGAGCATTCCTTGGGAATGCAAGCAATACTATGCAGATCGCTTGTTCAGGCTTAGTGCCTTTTTCTGCACAAGAAGATGGGAACATGACTCAATCTTTCGAGGGAACAGAAGAAACAGATTGAAAAGAGAGCAATGGCACTCCTGGCCTTTAATACTCATCATATAAACGTCTATTTGCTTAGTGAAATACGAGAGTAGCGAGCTGAATATTATGCAGTGGCGCTGTTAGACACTAACTAGGTTTCCCACTTTTTTCTAAAAAACTCAGTTTTTATAACTCATTACTCGATTAAAAGTTCACTATGACGAGATATCAGGTTTCTTTCGATATAGGACGTGGTGTCTAGATACGTTGCATGTATAAGGTACGGTTTGCCTTGAGAGCTAGAGAACGAGATATAAACAGTAGTATAGGCCGCTACCTGTATTTTATCCCTCGGTCTCGTGGATGGCGAACGCATTCCTACAGAAAGCTACGCTCTTTTGCGATTGCGTTGTTACGCCAAGCTACAAGTTTGCAGAAACGAACAGGCGCAAAGAAGACTCTGTTGCTGTTGACGTGACAGATACGACGCTGGGCTCCCTTTTCTGTGTTCTTCTGGAAACTTGTTATTGCTGATTTATCTTAAGCTGCTGTGGCTACTACTACCACTACTAGAGAATAGAGTGCAATAGAGTGAACAACAGGAGCTTATGTAGAGGTTATCGGCGGGGAAAGTCGGAACGGTGAGAAGACACTAGGAAAAACAGGAACTGTCGCGGACTTTGCGGGGAGAGAAAGAAGGGGGGGGGAAGGCTTTGGCGATTTTCATGTTGGTCTGGGAGGAATTAGCTTTCTGGAGAAGGAAAACAAATCATTCTCTTGTGTCTCTCTGTTCGCTTGTCGGGTTTTGTTTTTTTCTAATCCAGTCTGCGCATGCATATTTGGAGCAGAAGATTCAAGCAAGCTCGGGGACTGATTTGGCAGGCGGTTCCTGAAGGCCTTGTTGTGGATTGCCGAGCATTACATAGACAAGTGGCAAAATTGTGCTCCTTAAACAGAGAAAGATCTAGAGATCTAGAGTATCGATGACCTGGAGGCTATATTGACGATGATTTTAGGCACTACTAAACATGGCGGTAAGTGCACAGCTTCTGGTACAAAGCCACGTCCATGATTTAGAACACAAAGTGATATGCGGAGGACGGGGGAGGGCTGGCCTCAAAATTCTAGGCCTTTCTCGCCTTACATAGTAATAAAGCGGGAAAGCTACCCGGTTTACAACCTCGAGCCCTGCTCATAAAATTTCGTATCCGGTGGTCAGCATGAATGCCAGTGCTACTAATGGAAGAAGCCGTTAGTGTGACCAATTCATTGCAAGCACGTTGAAAGACAACAGAAAGACGGCCGTGGAGAGTGCGGGTAGGCGACGACTGTACTGGCGCTTGAGCCACCATCCATCCATCCATGTCGACTCGGGACGCCGTTCATCTTGCTGGGATACAGAGCCGGCCTGGCCTGTACTATCTCAATGTTAATGTTTGGGGGCAGCAGTCCCTCCAAAAGGCAGGGCTTGCCCGCCGTGCTGTTCTTGCCTTCTCTGGCTGGGAAGGCGTAGGCATGTCGGCTGAGATTTATTGAGAGATGATAAAAAAGGGTCAGTGAAGAATAGAACAACATAAGGCCGTCTAGGCTAGATGTTTATATATCTATTGATGTACGTGACCCAGCCAGTGGTCGCCTGAGCAGCCACATAATTCATTCAGTATTCAGGAGAAGGAAATGCCGGCTTGGGCGGTGAATCATCCACAGCTTCTTGCTTTCTCCCTTCCTCTCTTTTTGGTGGTTGTTCCATGGAAGAAATTGAAGGCAGCTGCTACTTCCGGAAGTAGCATAGATGCCAGGGGCCAATTTGATCGATGATTTGATTTGGCAGCAGAATAAACGCCCCTGCTTGGACCCGACCCAGTCTGCAAGCTACAATCGCTAGCAGAGCTTGGCCCCACTCCACAGGCCCTGACAATTTTTTCTGTTCTGCCTGCTCATTGGGGGGGGGGGGGGGGTTGAAGTTGTTCACCGGCCGGCCAATTCCATGATCCATATAAAACTTTGACTGCCGCTCCTTTTGGTCCCAGATCATCCGCTCCCAGTCTTAGTCTTGCCTGACTTCTTTACGTCTTCTTTTCTACTTTGCACACTAAATTTCTTCTGTTCCGCTTGAATACTGCACGCAAACTTCCCGCAAAACTACTCGTTGTGATCTTTCTCTCGACGGTCTAGCCAAGGTAAGCTCTGTCTCTATTTGCTTTGCCAAGTCAACGCCACCCAAGATGCTGCTGTATAAGTCGGCGCATCGGACGACGATACATCTCGTCGCTGGCGTGCTACTCATCGATTTCCCTCTGTCTCAAAGCAATATATAACTGCGCTTGCTTCAAATGTTTTGCGTCATCATCGTCCTTCCGTTACTAAAACATGCGCCATCTCTAGCTTCGCTTTTCAACGTTTCCAAACGTCTCCCATATTTTTTCTACCTGGTTGTGTCTGGATCTCCTGTACAGCTTCTCCCCGACTCGCCTTTGGTCTACAAAGGCAATACCGCCCATCACGGCTCCAGTGGCCGTAGAAGAGTTCGCTCCTCAACATTTTCACCTGCAGCACACCTTCCACATCGTCAACGTGGTTCCCCCCCCGGCTGAAAAGATTTGATCATCTCCAACACGCGCTTCTTCTGGATCTTTTGTTCCTGAACTACGCTCCTCGCGACACCCCATTTCAACCCTTCCTGCCGCATAGGACGACTTCGGCGGTTCTTCCTCTGACCGAGGAAGAGTCGAGGAGGCCCAGTCAGCTCACTCAGGGAACAGCAACTTACCGCTCTCGCCCACCCTAAAGCAATTTTTCGTTAGAAAGTTAACAGCCGTTAGACTTTAACTAGACCAACCTTCATCTTTCGATCTGGTTGCTTTCGAAATTTCTCTTCTCCACAGCTCGTCTTATATATCAACATATAAGGAGTTATAATATCTTGCGCGGTATCTGGTAGATCATTTTTCTCCAAAACCTGCTCTATATTTTCATCAAGTATAATAATCTCTTTCTCAATTAACCCGATGGTTATGGCCGCTGTCGAATACGATCACTACCCATCCCGAATTGATTATCATGAATATATAAAGTATTCGAGACTTGACAGGGCCCTCTATGCGGCACCTGGTCAAGTGGCTGCTAAGCAACTTATCCACGATGCTTTGACCCAACGTGTCTCTTGCATTGACCCGGAAAGCTGCGAGCCTGGCGACGAAGATACTTTTTTCGTTGCCGACCTCGGCGAAATTTATCGCCAGCACTTGCGCTGGAAGAAGAATCTTCCTAACGTCAAGCCCTTTTATGGTAAGTTACAAAATATGAACGAAAGCGCAGCTAGCTCAAGATTCTAACAATGTTTAATGTATAGCCGTCAAGTGTAACCCTGACCCTACTGTGCTTCGCCTGCTGGCTGACCTGGGAACCGGGTTTGACTGTGCCTCCAAGGACGAGATTCAGCTTGTTCGGGACATGGGCCTTGATACCAACCGTATCATCTATGCCCAGCCATGCAAGACGAGCTCGTACCTTCGCTGGGTCCGCCAAGCTAATGTTCAGCAGATGACCTTTGACAACGCTGATGAGCTACGCAAGGTTGCTAAATTCTTCCCTGATGCAAAGCTGTTCCTTCGCATCATGACTGATGATACCTCCAGTCTGTGTCGCCTAAGCATGAAGTTCGGCGCTGCTATGGATACTACTCAGTCTCTTCTAGAACAAGCTCGTGCTCTAGGCCTGAATGTTGTTGGTGTTTCCTTCCATGTCGGCTCCGGTGCTTCTGATCCTCTGGCCTTTTACAAGGCTGTGCGTGATGCCCATACCGTTTTTGAGCAGGGACGTGCTCTTGGCTTCAACATGGAAACCCTTGATGTCGGCGGTGGCTTCTGCACCGAAACATTTGAGAAGATGGCTGCCGTCCTTCGCTCTGCTCTAGCCGAGTTCTTCCCGGCTGGCAGCGGAATCGACATCATCGCTGAGCCTGGCCGGTTCTATGTGGCTACCGCCTTTACCCTTGCCTGCAACATCATTGCTCGCCGCACCATCGAATTGCCCGAGAGCGGTGCGACTGGATACATGGCATACATCAACGACGGCATCTACGGCAACTTCTCTAGCATTATGTTCGATCATCAGAACCCCGTTGCCAAGGTCCTCTGTGCCAGCGGCCATTTCCAGTATGACATTGAGGCTGCCAACGAGTGCGGCCCTGAAGAGGGTATCCAGTATTCTATCTGGGGTCCCACTTGCGACGGCATTGATCGCATTGCTGAGAGCATTCACTTCAAGCATGTTCTTGACGTTGGTGATTGGCTCTACTTTGAAAATATGGGAGCCTACACCAAGTGTTCGGCTACCAAGTTCAATGGCTTTACTAACGAACACGATGTCATTTACATCTGCAGCGAGCCTGCTGCCATGGGCTATCTGAACAAATAGGCATTGGTTCTATCATTCCACGTGTCCTATCTTATTACTAGAAGTAAATTTAAGGAGTTTAATATCCGGTGAGATCTGCTATCGTTCATATATATGACAAAGTTTCATACAACGTTTCATTGAACCTTACAAAATGTCCAAAAAAAAAAGTCAAAAGGCTCCTCTGAAGCCCATATGTACTCTACCTTTTCTTTCCATTCTTACGAGTCCGGCGCCGAAAGGAACGGCTCGTGCTATAAGCTTAGTTAGATCACAGATGCTGAAGGTGTGGCAACTTAGTTTTTCTCTGATTACCAATGCAATACAAAAGAGTACACTTAACCTGGTTCCTTTCTAACATCAATGCCAATGGCCGTGAAGTGTATTTATTGTTCCCTAGCACAGCAGATGTTATCATGGCCACTTAATGTGAACAGGCCCACTTTTATCTCAATTATTTGCTTTGATTATATAATCACAGGTCGCACGTGGAGAGTCACGATCATCAGCTTCTATCTATCTCGGCTTCCTCTTCTTTTCCCTTTACAATTTGATTTTCTGCAATCTTTATTTTTGTATAATAATCTTATCTAGACCTATCCTCCTGTGTCCATCCCTATTAAACATTATAAAGACTCTCTATAACAGATATTCAGGGCTATGTGAAGTGAATATGTGAAATGAGCATAAGTCGTTGCCTTATTCCCGACATCGACATAAACTCACTTCACATGGCCATCGGCTTGTTAGCGGACATTAACTGTATGTAGCGAAGAACAAAATATGTCCTTGTTTGAATTAGGCTCTGAAAGAAAACAGTAGCGGCATCAGAATGGTACGGACATAAGAACAATATGTAGGCCTAATTTAACTTACGATTGTTCTTGGACAAATCAAAACAATCGCTCTTCGATTATAGCTATATTAGCCCGGTATTGACTTCGATATAAGTATTGTCAAGACTATAACATAAGTTCACGTCTTAACTTGAATCTTAGTTTGTACACACTAGTGAAATTTTGTAATTATCTGAGTTTTCGTTTCTTTGATACTCGTATTCTAACCTTTGTGACCTACATCTTTGATATCAGTAGTAAAGAGGCGTCCGTCGTCTTGCCTTGTTTGCATTAGAAAACAACACTGAGTTCAGTCTCAGACTGTTTTATTCACCAAGTTAGTTCAGTCAATGTCAACCCAACGCACTATTCAAGCCTATAGCCATTTGCACTATTTTCCTTTTTACTGCAGCCCCGCCTCCGCACCAGAAGACTAAGAGCTGCGTAGTAAGACAAGGCAGGGTATCTATGATTGCTTTAAATCTTTGCCCAATGGCCTCTACTATTTTTCTTTTCTCTCGCAATGGGAAAATCGCCATTCTTCCAGTGCTCGAGGTTGAACAAGCTCGTATCCGACCGCTATTGCCTTAACTGTGGCTTTTCTTTGCTTGAATGCTTCCGCGAGGCTGAGAGCAATTAGACAGCCGATGTGGACTCGTCCATATCCTAATCCAGTCTTGTTTGTCATAAAACAACGCCTAACACATTGCACAAGATACAGCCATACTTTGAGTTTTACCTCTATTCTCAACCACAAAGCCACAGTGAGTCTTAACTAATGTTTTGCTATTTACTGAGAGATTTCCGCGTTTCTGGCTATATACTGCCAGACAGAGTCTATGGTGGAGTTGCCTCGCCGTTCGCTCTGCTGCCATCATATGATAGCCCAACGCATTTTCTAAGACTCAGCATTGCTTTGCATGTAGCGACCAAGAACGAAACATCTTCGTCCTCTCTTCTCTTGGCAAAAGACTAACATTTTGTCTCATCTTTTTATTCAAGCAGTTCGCCACAATGTCTTCCTCGACGGCTCCCGACGTCAAGCTGCCGCCTCAGTGGAAGCTTGTGCAGCGCTTCGACACCAATTATATCAAGAGCTCTATCTCGTTATACCGCTCTGGGCGCAGCGGCATGAGCGTCATTGTTAACGACCGTGCCGGCCCCAAAGTTCACGGTGAGTTTGTTGTGGCAACTGAAATCTTTGACCACTCCGGCGCCCCGCATACCCTCGAGCATCTCATCTTCCTCGGCTCGCGGTCGTATCCGTACAAGGGCCTGCTCGATACCCTTGCGTCCCGCGCCTATTCTACTACCAACGCCTACACGGCTGTAGACCGCACTGTGTACACCATGGAGTCGGTAGGCTGGGAGGGCTTCTCGCAAATCCTGCCGCTATACCTAGAGCATGTTATTCTACCTACCATCACAGATGCTGCCTGCACTACCGAGGTCTGGCATATCAATGGTGAGGCCAATGACTCTGGTGTAGTCTACGCCGAGATGCAGGCGCTCGAGTTCCAGTCTACCGAGCTAGTTGATCAGGCACAACGTCGTTTGATGTATGGCAAAAACATTGGTTACCGATACGAAACGGGCGGTATGCCGGAAGAGTTGCGCTTACTCTCCAACGATCGAATTCGCCAGTTCCACCGAGACATGTACCAGCCGCGTAACCTATGTCTAGTCATCTGCGGTACGGTTGACCACAGCAATATGCTTCAGATCCTAGACGACTTTGAAAAAACCATTGAGAACGATATTCCAGCGGTAGACAGTCCATTCAAGAGGTATGATATAATCATCAACAGCCCAACCCAAAACACATGCTAACCATTTACTACTAATAGACCTTGGGTAGACTCAGAGCCAGTTGAGCCTATCAAGGAGTCCATCTCTACTTTTGTCGAGTTCCCCGAGAAGGATGAGTCTACCGGGGACGTCAACATCACCTGGCTTGGTCCCAGCTGCAACGATGCCCCAGAGATGATTGCCCTCAATGTCATATTTTCTTACCTATGTGGTTCTTCGGCATCTATCCTTGAAAACACTATTGTTGAGAAGGAGCAACTTAGTAGCAGTTGTGATATGTGGTGCGAAGAGCGCCTAAAATCGATAATTGGCCTCCGTGCTTCAGGTGTTGCCACCGAAGCGTTGGATAAGACTGAAAAGCGCATCCTTCAAATTATAGAGGAGGTCGTTTCGAAGCCTTTAGACATGGATTATCTTAAATCTCGCCTCCATTGTGAGAAACGCTCTTCTATATACACTACTGAAGAGGTTGTTAATGCCCTTGCTGAGCCCCTTGTCCTCGACTTCGTGTATGGTGCCCGCGACGGCTCTACGCTCAAGGATCTCGGAAACCTTGATGCCTACGATACCGTTGCGAAATGGACCGAGCTAGAGTGGCGTGAGTTCATGAAGAAGTGGCTTGTCAGCAACCCGCACATTACAATCAAGGCGACCCCTTCTGCCAAATTAGTACAAAAGATCAAGACTGATGAGACCGAGCGTATTGCCAAGCGCAAGAAGGATCTAGGCAAGGAAGAACTAAAGAGGCTCGCCAAGGTTGTTGAGGATGCTCAGGCTAAGAACAATATCCCAATTCCCAAAGAGGTTATCTCAAAGTTCCCTGTGCCTGGAACCGGGTCGATCAACTTTATCAGGTCGGAGACTGCCCGTCTTGGGCCCGCCCGCAAGTTAGGTATCCCAAAGAACGATGCGCAAGTTGCTCTAGAGAGGCTAGTCTCCAATCCTGAAGATCCGGCGCTACCATTCTTTCAGTTTGAGCAGGTCAATAGCTGCTTTGCCCACATTCACCTGCACTTCAGCACCCAAGATGTACCCTTGGAACTCCGGCCTTTACTGCGTCTATTCCGCGCCAACTTCTTTAATACGCCTATCATTCGTGACGGCAAGAAAATCGACTTTGAACAGGTGGTCAACCAGCTTGAAGATGAGACCATCCGCTACGACATCATCACCACTCATACACTAAGTGATCCTGACAGTATACGCATAATGTTTGCTGTTGAGACTGATAAGTACGAGAGCACTATCAAATGGATACAGGAGTTTATGTTTGAGAGTGTATTCGACAAGGAGCGTCTGCTCGCCGCTATCTCTAAGATTCTAGCTAATATTCCCGAATTAAAGCGTGATGGTTACAGCATGGCAGCTGAAGTATCTGATGCTATTTACGTACAACACGACTCAACTCAAAGTGCCAACCGTGTTTTAGTGCACAATATCTTCTACCGCCGTTTGAAGAAGCACCTCTTAGCTGATCCTGAGAAGGTCATTGGATGGCTAGAGACAGTACGCAAGTCTCTGTTCAAGTGGTCTACCACACGCATTCTAGTTATTGGTAGTTTGGACAAGATCAAAAACCCCGTCAGTGCCTGGGATAATCTGAAGGGTATCAAGCGTGAAGGTTCCGAGGAGCTCGTCAAGATTGTTCCTCCATGCTTCACGCGCTCCGAGGAGGGCCAGAACCCCGGTAAGTACGGTGCCGTCATCGTCCCTCTGCCTACTTTAGACAACAGCTATGGTTACTCCCTGACGAAAGGTTTCACCAATATGGAGGATCCTCGTCTGCCTGCTGCTTACGTTGCCATTAGCTACCTAGAGGCTGTTGAGGGGCCTCTATGGAATGCAGTTCGCGGCAAAGGTCTTGCCTACGGTACTGGTTTTGCCCGCGATGTCGAATGCGGATCTATCAAGTTCTACGTATACCGGTCACCTGATGTCACTAAGGCCTTCCTGGCAGCCCGCAATGCGCTTCAACGCATCATTGATGGTACTGATCCAGTGACTACCCATCAGATGGAGGGTGCTATCTCCCAGTTAATAAGTCTGTGGGCCGCCGAGCAGAGCACGATGACTGCAGCTGCACTCAACAACTTTATCATAGGCGTAGTGCAAAATTTACCAAGTGATTGGAATGAGACCATCTTGGTCAAGGTTCGTAACGTCACGCCGGAAGATGTGCGCAAAGCCATGGAGGAAATGCTGCTACCTTTGTTCCAGCCTGGCAAAAGCGACATCTTCATCACTTGCAACCCTAACTTGGCTGATGTAAGTCACCACATTTCTATTGATTATTTGAATGTATAATAACGTACTAACACCTTTTTTTTTATGCAGACGTTCAAGGCCAATCTTACTACAGCCGGATATACTACCCGCGTAGAATCTCTTGAGCACTTCGAAGATGATTATGGGCTACAAGCTCTAGATCCAGAAGACGATGAAGATGAGGAGGAGGAAGATGATGACGATAACTTGAGCAGTGACGATATTTCGAGCAGTGACGATGATTCGGGTTGGAGCAATATCGATGACGAGTAAACTTAGGCTATCAAAAACTATCTTGTATACATATAATAGACAGTAAGAAGAGTTTGTAAAAGCAAGGAGCGAGCAACAACACATAATTTTCAGTACATATTTAAAAGGTAAACCAAAGGGCTCAAACACTCGTGTAGTAAACTCATATGATGTTTCGTCCATTATCTCGATTGAAATGATAGGTTTTCAATAGAAGTCTCTGATGTGTTTAATGATAGCTTTAGCTTGATATTAATATACATTGTACATAATATAACATTAGGTAAGATCAATGATTAAATTTTCTTTTTTTTTCATTAGGCGTAACATTAGGGTTGCACCAAAATGGTAGGGTTATTTCCTAGTAGATTACCGCTATATTCAAACACTTATGACCTGCAACCAAATCCCACTTCCATCTAGTTGCCTTAGACGTCATGGCATGGAACCAAAGCATTCCAACTTTCCAAGAACTTCACCAAACGACTGATATACAGCATTTTCGAGCTGAACCCGATCCGAGGGCTTAGTCTCGTTGATATTCTCGATCAAAGACTCGACTAAAACCAAGTACATTCTCAACCTCCACGAATATACTCTTGGGCGCATGTATTTGCAGCCTGAAAACACCTGGCTAGCTAAAGTGGCATTCGAGTCGACTTTGTTCTGATTCTCAAGCATAAATCTCGGTAAACCTGCCGATTCTTGGACGGTACCACTTGTAGTAGTACATACAAGCGAAATATTGATAATGTCTGAGCTTGGAGAAGCAATAGCCGCCTTTGCGCGAGACGGAAAGTTTCCATCGGAAGGAGAATCAGGCATTGTTCTCTCACAGGAAACAATTGGACCAGCAATAACAGCCCTCAAGGCTGCAAAAACGAATCTAGAGGTGGGCCAAACAGTCCCCAGGTTTTATCTTTTACTATTGAAGTCTCTTAATCTCAGATGCTAGAAGACAACGTTGAAGTGCTGACTGCTAATCATTGACGCTTATCTTGCTTGCCGCTGTGGCGCATAGACCGAAATCCACACGATAAACGAAGAAACCCGCGACGATGTCGGCTTGTGGGTACGCAACGCTAAGGCCCTACAGGAAGATATCCTGCACTCGAAAGCCATGGCTAACGAGATCCTGCGCGAATCTGACGACCCTGGCAACGCAGGACGTGCAGTCGAAGAGGCTGAAGAGAAGGCCAAGTTTCTGACACTAGAAGTACAGTATGCACAGCAGCTGCACGGCGTGCTGCGGGCTATTAAGCGCGCACATAGATTACTAGACGAGGCAGAGAAGCACAAGAACGAAAAGGCGCTAGCAGAGGCGCTGAAGCAACTGGAGGAATCAAACACGGCGATTGAGCAGATACCCGTCAACTGGTTGTGTAGGCCGAAACGACTGCTTGAGGTAAGAGCGCAGGATCTCAAGACGGCAATCCATGCAGAGCTGGGTAGGGCATGGAAGGATCTTGTAGTAGTTGATATCGATAGCAACATGTTTGCCATCAAGCAGCACATCGAAGGTATGCATGGGGCCCCAAACATACCTTTTGTTGGCAAAAACTATGCTAAAGGACTTGTCCATCTAACTGTTACTAGGACAACAGATATCATTTCAAGATGCAATCCTTGGTCTCAAACAATATCACGAGGTCCATGAGCATATGGAGCAGCTGTGGCATAATCTTGATGCTGCTGTAATATCTCCGCGGATGGATCTTGATCAGTGGTTATTTTCATCGATTAATATCGAAGAAGTAAGTTGCGATCCGTTTCTAAAGTAGGGAAGGGAAGAGACAAACAAAAGCTAACTAACAACACTATGAAGGACACCATCATGTTAGATGGCGAAACTGATAACTCAGTGGCCTCGCTATTGACTGACCTTGGAAAGGTCTTTACATTCATCAGTCAAAAATTGCCAGCCGATGTGCTGGAGATCTTCTGTTCCAAGATCATGAATGAGCTGATGGCGAAGCTTATAAACTCATGGCTGGATGCCGCCGTGCCGCCATCAGTGAAAGATATTGACCAGTTCGACGAAGTTATCCACCACACTAAGGTGTTTTGCGAAGTTTTATCTTCCAACGGACTCTCCGGATTTGGAGCTCTCATTAGATGGGTGAGCAATGCGCCAGGGGTATGGCTAGCTAAATGTCGCGAGACAACACTGGATGTTGTGCGGAACAAGTTGACGACAGGCTTGGGATCGCCCAAATCCATAGAGAGAATACGCCGCGAAGTCGCTGCCTCAGAACCAGCAATAGTCGAGGCTGATGGTCATGGCTGGGATTCTGCTTGGATGGGCGATGAGCCAAAAACTTCTGTCACGACAGACGCACTAGAAGACCAAGACGACGGAGCTGATGCATGGGGGTGGGACGATAACGATGAAGATGCGAAGGAGCTCGGAGACGTAGAAGACCCTGAAGAGCTAAAAGTAAACGATGAAGATAACGCGGCAGATGCTTGGGGATGGGGCGATGAAGATGACACAGAAGAATCTGCCGCCGAGAATCTAGCTTCTTCTTCTACGAAGACCGTCAGCAAAACTTCGAAACACACGAATAAGAACAGTAATGCTAAGAAACCGACAGCAAAGGCAGCACTAGCACCAGCACCATTGGAGATTATCACGAAACAGAAATGCTCTATATCGTCAATGCCAGAACCTGTCTTGGGGCTTGTGTTTTCGATCCTCGAAGATGGCGCTGCGGTAACACAGTTAGAGTAAGTCCGAGGCACAAAAGCAGAGAGAGAGAGAGAGAGAGATCAGTGACGTTTGATTTTAAGATTCGGTGAAGCTAACTAACATGCGTGTGACTTAGTGATGAGAATCTGATTGCTTCAGCTGCAGTGGGCTTGTTTGGGATTCCGACACTAGCTCTAGCGCTGTTTCGGGCAATATCACCGTACTACTATTCACTAGCCGATGGCGGCAACATGTTGGTCTCCGGCTATTCTATCAGTACCAAAATTCGATGTGTAGATGTTAACGACTTCGTCTTTTAGGTTCCTCTACAATGATGCTCTATACTTAGCAGAGAGACTATCTGATTTCACCAAGACGTGGAAGGAACGCAAAGACTTGAGTACACGGGCCAAGAAGCTGTTGCGACTTGATTCAGAAATTTCGAGTCTGCAGACGTTTGCTAATAGAGCATACGCAAACGAAATTACGACACAAAAGACTATTGTGCGAGACTTGATGGGCGGTGAGTAAAGTATCTTGATTTCCTTCTCGGTTTATATATTGAATGACTAACATAACCTACCCTGCCTCTGCTTGACATTACAGGTGCCTATAATTTGGTACAGCAGGGCTCGGGTGAGGAAACTATGGAAACCACGGTTGGACGCATCCAGATCGTGGCTACACAGTGGGAGGCAATTCTCACACGAGATTCATGGTGCAAAGCTGTCGGAGATCTGATCGAGTCGGCCTCTGGAAAGGTCATTAGCGACATCATGGATTTGCCGTCCATTGGCCAGGAGGAAGCGTACGAGATGGCTCGGATGATATCCAAGACCTCTGAACTAGACCAGCTATTCTTGCCTAGTAAACTAGAGATTATGGCAGGTAATGGTGGACCAAGAAACAGAAGCGAAAGAGGGGGGGGGGGAATGGGAGAGATATCGACAATTGCGAGCTATGTGCCGTCGTGGCTGCGTATGCAGTTCTTATCAGAAGTGCTACAGTCCAACTTGAATGAGGTCAAGTATCTGTGGTTTGAGAGCGATCTTAGCTTGTATTTCACGGTGGACGAGGTCATTGACCTGATTGGACTCAGCTTTGAGATGAATGCGCGGGCAAAGGAAGTAGTGCGTGAGATCCGGCAACGGCCCGGCCCACGAGCTATATAGAGACTTTGTAGCATATATATGTACAAGAGTGTATGTATACATGCATATAGATAAGTACTACTAGTATCTACTAAGTAGTGTTTGATGGTTCACAAAGCCACGGTTGGGCTGACATTGACGTGCATTGATTAGTGTTTATACCAGATATCTGTCCGAGGTTAGAAGTACATGGCAAGGAAATAAATTAAAAAAAAATCTCACGAAGATGATGAGGAAGACGAATGTCTGTGTGTTGTGCCAAGAAAAGGAAGACTTAGCGTTAGCGTTGCTGTTAAGCCGTGATTAGTAACTCTTTTCCTTTCCTTGTCTAACAAATAAGAAGATCAAGAAGAATTATTCGCTAACTAGTTAGTCTTACGATTTCTACAATAAATTCAAATTCCAAGCTAAGATAATCAAATTGAATATTATCGACTAGATCAGCTTTTTTTTTTTTTTTTTTATACTAAGCCCCCTAAAAAAAAAAGCATGTTTTCCTTTTCTTCTTCTCATAACTAATGAAGCAAGAAACGAAACATGAGAAAAAAAGAGGTTAAAAGGGGGTTTTGTGACATTTCTTATATTTATTCTTTCTTTGTGAGAAGACGCGACAGCGCCACAGTTGATTCTATGCAAGGAAGACGAAGATAGGGCAGGGGGGAGGGGGCTCTTGGAGAAGAAGACAGAAATGAAAGACTGAGAACATGAAGAATTCTGGTGCTTGTTTTGTTAAGTGTTATTAAATTTACTTAGTTGATTCTCTGTGTTATCAATGAAGGTGAGGCTATGATTTCTGAAACTCGTCATAGTAGTCAGTTCAAGAATGGAAGTGTTGAAAACACCAAAAAAGGTCCACATATTTACAGCCAAAGATCTGACAAGGCTGAAGACTTAAACTCTTCCACCATCTACTTTGTTATCTTTTCCTTTCTGTCCGCCTTTGACCATCAAATCGCATCGGGACTTTCTGATTGCTAGTATTGATGTCATTGTCGTCGTCAAATAGTCAACATTCGGCTACTGGCCAGCCCCCCAACAGAAGGATCGCCCCTAGAGATTCAATCGACTCTAGCTCCCCCGGCTTTTTTTAAAAAAATCTGTATTGAAAGCCTCTAAAGGCCGTCTCTCTTTTTTTCTTCCATCGACGTACTAAGTAGGCTTCTGCTATCTTGTGTATAATCTAATCGATAACCAGAGCTTCTCTCTCGCCAGTTCATTTGCTTGTTACGAGAGCTTCAACCACAGAAACAACTCTGTCAGAAAGCGTTTCTGTTTCTTTTTATACAAACTTAAGCTTGTAGCAACGCACCCATCCACTCCTGTCGTCTTCTTTCCATCTAATTGCTCGGGGCACTGCCGCATTTCAATCCACCGCCTAGTGTACGTGAACTGAAGAAATTCACGCTATCACCGCGCCGCCTTTCTCCTGTCTCGCTCTCTTCGTCTCCGTTCTCCATTTGCGCTTGGAATACTTTATTTTTCTCTCCGCCTGAGCCCTTTTTGTTATTATTATAGTTACTACCTGCCAAGGAGTACGTACTGCTTGTTGTCCATCTGCCTGCATCTCCGCCAATACTGTGTTCTTCCATCCTCGTACAATCCACCTCGGGTGTGCTTGTTGCGATTTGTACCGTGCGCGGCGCTGCCTGCGCTCTTTATTTTTATTTTTTTTTCTGTGTGCTTTTTTTCCCCTGCTTCTGCTGTCCTCCCAATTGAGACTCGACCGCACCGGGCGCCGCCACGTATCTTTCTTTCTTTTTTTCTCTTCTTTTTTCTCGTCCGTCTTCCCCGACTCGACTCGACCTTTCTTTCTCCCATACACCGATAGCCAGCCGGATGGACGACGAGTCAGAGATGGCTCCAAGACGATGGGCACGCCGCCTAGAACGAACATGTTGCCGCTTTGTAACATCTCTCCCACTAGTCTTTGTATACGGCTTGACGACATGGGGCGCGTGGGTGATCTTGAGCATTGGCTCTAACCCACCTGCCGATTCCTGGATAGGTGAGCTTGTCTTCCCTCTCTCCCCCTCTGCCCCTCTCCTTCCTTGTGATGCTGCAGCATGCGCCTGTGTGTCTCTTCCCTGCATTGCTACACATTGTTAACCTGTCTGTTTCTCTTACCTCTAGGGACCGGATCTTCCACCTTGGGTGTCATACTATACCTCCTAGTCAACTGGTGCTACACCACCGCGGTCTTCACCGAGCCCGGAAGCACTACCCGATCTAATGGTGACTACTCCTCGATCGAAGCCCCACCCCACGCAACCTCATACACCGTCAAGTCTAATGGCGAAATTCGCTTTTGTAAAAAGTGTCAGATGCGCAAGCCCGATAGAGCCCACCACTGCTCCACCTGCCGCCGCTGTGTGCTCAAGATGGACCACCATTGCCCATGGCTTGCCACATGTATCGGCCTGCGCAATCACAAGGCCTTCTTGTTGTTCCTCATTTACACCACTATATTCGCCGGATACGCCTGTGCTGTGGCTTCTACCTGGACTTATACTGAGATCATGGGCGATGTGAACACAATTGAGAGTCTGATACCCGTTAACTATATCGTACTAGCCGTCATGTCTGGCATCATCGGAATCATCATTGGTGCCTTTACTAGCTGGCATATTGCGCTAGCCGCCCGTGGCCAAACCACCATTGAATGCCTGGAGAAAACTAGATACTCTTCTCTGCGCGACCAAATCTACAATTACCATAGCGAGCGTCAGCCAGGCGGCCGTTTCTCACGCCCCAGTTACAGTCAGCAGTTCATCGACATGCATGCCAATGCTATCCCGGGTGTTACTCGCCCCGAAGAAGGCGAAGATGAGCGAGCTACTGGCATTCCAATGGCTGGTCCTGATGGTCAGCACCCTGCTCACATGTCGTACAACGAGATGGAACGACACCAATCTCAGAAGCGCTACCAAGAGTATCTTGATGAAGAGGACTCTCGCAAGCTGCCTAATGCCTTTGACCTGGGCTGGAAGCGCAACTTCCGCCATCTGCTAGGACCTTCGCCATTTCTGTGGTTCTTTCCTATCTGCAACACCATCGGCGATGGCTGGGCCTGGGATGCGAATCCGCAGTGGGTTCAGGAGCGCGAGAAGATCCGCCGTGATCGTGAAGACCAACACAGACGCGAGGTCAATGCTGGCTGGGGATCTGAAGAGCCTGATTTCATGCGCCAGAGCGGAGGACTTAACATTTCCACCCCGCCACCACCTGGTGTTACACGGCCTTTCGTCCCGGCCTCGACTACACCCTCTACGCCCCACAGTAACGGCATGACTCTAGGCCATGGAAACAAAGTTCGCCGTCCCATGACCAAGGCTGATAGAATTCTCGGTCGCGATCCAGACCAGTACTCGGACGGCACTCCCGATTCCATCTCTTTGAAGCGCTTGACCCCCAAGGGAATGACCATGGAAGACTTGCTAAACAGCGACCTGGACGATGATGACGACGATGACGACGATCTCCTTGGCGATGAGCCCATCAAGCCGCAGCCTTTACCTCAAGCCCAGCCCCTCAAACCCAAGCCAACATCACCAAACAAGCTCTCAATCCAGCAACCCCCACCTCTGATCCGACCAACACTCTCCGCATCGTCATCCTATGCCATGGCCTCACCTACGTCGCATAGCCCCAGCAGTATGCCATCACCCACCATCGGTTCCAACAAAAAGCCTCTGACGCCTACCATGCTCGGCGCTACGCGGCGCTGGGACTCGTCGGCTGCCGCTAGCGGTTTGTTGCGCAAGACTAGTCCGACGGTCGCACTGGGCGGCACTGTTGGCGGTGCCGGAAGCGCAGTGGGAGGAGTCAACGGTGCTAGTGGCCGGTCGGCGTCGGCGGCAAGCAGTACGTCGCCATTCCGCAAGCCGTTGCAGAGCCCGTTGCCGCCACAAGCGCTAGCGCAGGTAGAAAGCAGTGATGATGATATCGACTAAGTTTTTTCTTTTTCTTTGCATTTATTCATTATTAGTTCCTTGTGCTTTATCTTTGTAGTGTCTTCTTTCTTATTCTTCATATTATATTATTTCAGTTCTCATTTCTTCCTCTATACGTATCTTTATTTTTGATTGTTCTTGGCCTATTTGTATTCTCTATTTTTATTATCTATCTACTCTTCTTTTAACTTATCTCGTTGAATTTATTATTAGTTACTTTACTACGTAATTGCTAGTATCTCTCTCCTTTATTATATAAAATTATCTGTTTGTCTAGTGTTCCGTACATCAAGTCCATGACATGATCAACGTTCGGCATATTTCAATATATATGTCTGCCTCCGTAGATTCGGAAAATCTATACGTATATGTGTGTGCTTTTTGCGAAGCCTGGGAACCTCTTGCCAAGCGGCATCAGTGATATAAACCCTATCGTTCTCTTACCTCCACGGTACAGTCATCTATGCCGATACCAGTCGATATGACCTCTTAGTTGTCAATATTAGCTCTTTTTAGCCCACTACTGCTGAAGCCTGCACTGGTTACCCGTATTTCCCGACGTCGTCTACGTCGCCCCATGTGTAGTCTAATAGGAAACCTAAGAGTACCCTCCCTCGTAGAATCATTTAGAGCTTCTTTCATATTTAGTCACACTCAATACTAGAATGCGAATACTTCAATTAGCTAGTGTGGTCTAAAATTGCATCACCGTAAAAGAATAGCAGTAAGTTTACTAATCAGATAAAGGCTTTTTTACTTGAACAGAATATATACTTACAGAAAATATTCGTTTAGCCATATTTTGAGGGCAAGAACGAACATAGACTTAGCTCTAATGCTGTCAGATGAATTCCCGTCTATCGCGATAGACTAGAAAGAACATAATTTGGCTTTAACAGTAAGCCTCCTAGCCAAACGTAAGTTTATTTCTGATATAGTCAAGACATGTGTTTTCGTAGCGGAGTGAGATGAGAGCTGTGCATTCAAGGAAGGCTGCTAAGTCTGCTAATAATACAATATTACATAACCAACAAGCCCAAAATTATGATTCAATATAGCTAGTTAGTTATTTCAGTCTATCTCTCAGCAGTCATTCCTCTTTACTGCCATTCATTGTAGAATATTGATGATGTTATAAGGAAGTGTATCTGTTGGAAAGACGCCTCTCCATATACATGTTCTAGATAATAATAAAAGTCAAAGATGAAGAAAGGATTGAGATAAACTAATAATATCACAAAAGAACGAGGTAAACCTTAACAAAGGAGAAGGAGATGATAATAGAAACGATAGTAGTAGATCAACTATAAGTGAATATAAATATAGAATGAAGATAGAAAACTAAGCTCAATAAGAAGACTCTAAAATTATAAAAGAAACTGACAAGTATATAGGAAGAACTTATATGGATGATACAAATTTAAGTAGTTCTAACATTCCAATGTAATAGCGATAAGGTGCCCCAAGACGAGTTATGATAAAACCAAAGAAAAGAAAAGAAAAGGAGAAAAAAAACCCATGAATCTACAAAAGATATATATACATATAAAAGATGCACATGTAAGATGAATAAATGAAGAAGCTACAAAAAAACACCGGGTTTATATCTCGAAAGCCGGACGTCAATAAACGGAACAGAAAAACAATAAAAGAAATAATATGATATGAATGAATGAATACGTGATTGTGACGAGTGGTAAATGAGATGAATATAGTAGACAGATTATTAGAAAAAAAGAAGATAGAGTAAGGAAGAAAAAAGAGATGTAAAATATAGAAGAGAAGAACAGGCAAGCCTTCAAACCTAGGCTAGTATAAATGATATGTTTATCGTTGTTGTTATTGGTGTGGGTTATATATTGTAAGAATTGTTGAAGTATAGTTTAGAGTTGCAAGATCCAGATCGAGTGGATTGTATTCGCTTATAAGCCCAGAAGCCGAACATAAAAAGGGAATAATAGTTTAATAAAAGATAAACCGATTGAAATGATGTCGAAGAAAAGATGTAAATATAGGAGAAAAAAGAAAAAAGAAAGAAAAAAAAACGAAATTCTTTTGAGGATCCAACGCCGATAGGAAAATAGTTTGTATAACGAAAGATGCCAAATGGTGTAATAAATAAAGAAAAGAAAAGAAAAAGCAAGGCGCAGTTNAAAAAAAAAAAAAAAAAAAAAGAGATATGCTGTGAAGAATAATGAGAAGCGAAAAAAAAATAAAAGGAATGCCTTCAAGGCTGAGCCGTCTCTTTCTCGAAAGTAGATCGGGGGCTAGTGTTGGTGCTTCCGGCGCGCCCAAAGACCTTGCCGCCGATGCTGCGGAGCTTCGATGGACCATCGGCCACGGGCTGGTCCGAAAAGACAGTGATGGGCCGGATCGGTCCGACCTTTATGTCACAAAGCAGGTTGGAAAACAGGTACTGGGAGCCCTTGCGGTCCCACAGAGGTAGGAACCGGTAGCCGTTGGCCAGGTTGACCAGTTTTATCATGTATACACCGACCGGGCTAGCCTCCTTGGGGTACGTGACGCCGTCAGTAGACAGCTTGACGCTAAAGCGCACAAAGACAAGATCCTCATGGCGGGTGGTAAAGTCAATCTTGAACCACGACTGGAAACGTGGATTGTATCCGTTGTTGGAAACAATGCGCGTGCGGTACTTCTTCGACGAGACCATGTCATCCTTCAGAACAGATTCTGTGCTAGTCTTGTAGCGTGGGTCGCTGGCGTGGAAGATTTCAATCTCGATGTACGGGTTCATGGCGCGCACGCCTGGCGGGCAGATGAGTTGCTGAGCTGAGATTACCGACACGTACAGACTTATCTCCTTGCGTTGGTAATGGCGCTGGGAAGTCTGCAGAAAGCTAGGCAGAATCTCGTGCTGGCGTAGAGAGGCTGGCTTCAGTACGTAGCCAGAACTGTCACTGCTTCCGGCGTACATGGCGCGATTCAGCTGCATACCAATGTCGAACGTCTGCCAGTTGAGTGCTGCCATCTGGACACCCCGACGCCAATAAGTCAAGGGGTCGAAGTTGTTGGAGGTGACTCGGAACTGGCTGGGATAGACGCGCATGAGGTAGCTGCGGTTGTGCAGCTCGAGCGCTCTCTTCAAGTCCTTGGTACGGCTGCACTTCTCAAAGCTGTCCTCCTTGAAGGAGAAGATGTGATTGAAAGCCTTGGCCTCGGCAGATTCAAAGCCACGGAACTTGACGCCGGTGCAGTATACACCTAGATCGCCCAAGACCTTGACAGTCTTGTTCTCGATGCTAGCATCGCTAACGCTATCCGAGTCGGGGCCGAGTGAGTATAGCAAGTCAGAGCCGTCGCGGACTGGCATAGTTCTTGCCCGTCCAAAAGCATGCAGCTCGGGGCTAGGGGGCATAGAGTGGGAGGGCTGAATATCGCAAATGATACGTGGCGCGGTAGATCCAGACGTTAAACTATTACCACGGCGGCGTGTCTTGATTTCATGAGACTGTCTCGACTCGTCCTTGACCACAGGCTTTTTAACTTTGATCAAGATACGACCGATGAGTTCTTCGGGGGATGGCAGCGTCGAAGACGTAGGATCCAAGGTCTCCGTCACGAGACGCTCGCCGAAGATGGTCTTCATGATCTCAACCATGCGCGCTTGCTGGGCAGGGTTGGTATGTACTTCGAGAGAGATCCAGAGAGGGTACTTGGACGAATAGAAGGCCCACTTGTTAATGCCGACAATGCAGCTTTCAAAGGTAATGGCTGATGTGAGCGTGCGGCCGTGGAGGACTTGAGGCTCGCCGTTGGGGCCATCCCAGCAGTCAATCTCGACACAACGGCAGCCGCCAATAAGCGCATAGATGTAGCCCTCAACACTGGAAGATCCAGCAATCTGGCGACCCAAAAGGTAAGTGTTATGAGAACTGGAAATGTAGTAGCGGTTCATGGGCTGGTCAAACTTAGTCACGGGTTGCTTCTTCAGCGGGTCGTTGTGTGTCGAACGTAAATAGTTATACATGCTAAGCTCTGTGAAGCGCACGCCTTCATCGCACTCAATGCTGTACTGGTGGAAGATGTTATCCCAGAACTCTGGGTCTGAGTCGGTATCTTCGCCCTGCTTCTCACGAAGAAATTGCAGAAACTCGTCTTTGGGCATGCCGTTGCTCTTGTTCTTGGCGACTTGATGGTAGACAAAGTTAATGGCGTTGGAGTCACGAACGTAGCTCAGGAAGCGACAGAACTTCTTGTAGTCGAGGCAGCTCTGTTCTGGAGCACAAAGATCGAAGTACATGCGCAGATGGCGCATTGGGGCGTTGATATGGAGAGTACGGCAAAGCTTTTCCATCTTGTCGAAAGGAATGCGGCATTTTTCAATATCAGAGTCATCTTCTCCTAAAAGACGAGCGCCCTTTTTCCACAAATCCTGGAGAACACTGTCGTTGAGGCTCATCAACGATATCATCTCACGCTCACGAGAGCGCATGATGGAGCTAAGAGTGATGGTCCAGGATTTCATGTCCTTGGTATCCTTAGCAATCATGTGGACAACCTTGGTATTGTTAGTTTCGGGCAGAATGCAGATTAAAGTGAACCACAAGGCAGTTTCCTCAGGCGAACCATTCATCTCAGTGCGGTACTGATCAATGTCGGGGCCATAGCGGACAGAGTCGATGTTGTCGATGGAGATGACTCTGCGCTTCTGAGAAGCAGTCGTGTATGAGATGGTAGCAGTGCGGGGGTCGGCAAAGAGATAGACCTGCTTGCGGCTCTTTCTAGATACCTTGGTGACCCAGGCACCGCGGATAAGGTCGGGGGAGTAAACAGCACAAAACTTGGAATCTCTACTGCTGCCAGTAGTGGCGCTGTCGTTGCTTTCTCCGTTGAGTTCAAAATCAGAGAAGGAGTCCTCAGGGTCGCTAAGATAGTAGCGATCTTTATCCAGCACGCGAGTGGCATGCGTAGCCGAAGCTGTGGCTGTAGTCACGGTGGCAGCTACAGCCGCAGCTGCGACGATGCCGTGAGTAGCATGTGGTGAGCTAGTACGAACACTACTATTGCGAGCGACAGCAGGGCCGATACTATTCTCGCGGCTGGCAGACGGCACAGAAGCATTACCACGACGGCCGAGCTTGCGGGCGCGGTGAGAGATGCGTCGAACAAGGCCTTCAGTTGTGCGGGAGTTGGCTCCAGGGAAGGTCATGATCGACGATGGGATAGATGACGAGGATGAAGAGTTCGAGGATGGCACTGGTGTGAGTGCGGCAAGAGAAGCAAAGGGAAGCTTCGGGCTGCCATTAGGAGGAGACGGAAGGATGGACGAGGCCTTTTTAGGAAGCTCGGTAATCTGAGTGATAATGAGATCATTATTCATCTCGTCGAGCAAAGACACGACAGTCAAGAGCTCGGGTGGTGATGGCGGGAGCATTGGGACAAGTTCCGGCGAGGGCGACGGGGTGCTCTCAGAAGATTGATCGTGGTCAATTAGCAGCATGTCCACCGGCGAGTTCTCGCAGGACGTGATGGCCATAGAAGAAGCAGCACTAGGACTCGAGCTCGGGTTGTCGCCAGATGTATGGGGCAGCGTGATATGCTTAACGGGCGATATGGGGAGCTCGCAAGTCATAGTGGAGGTTGATAATGAGAGGGGGTTCATGCGGTAAAGAAGCATTGGGACCGGAGAGGTTTGGAGAGTAACGAACTCCCCGGGGAAGATGATATGATATATAGATGTATGTTAGAGAGAGGTTGAATGATGATGATGATGATGATGATGATGATGATGATGATAGAGACCACGACTGGGCGTGGACTAGTAAAGGAGCGCCTCGCTGGTGCGGTAGAAGTGTGCGAGAGTATAGCTAGCTATATGCACAGCACCAGCATTATGTATATATATATATATATATATATATATATATGAAAGATAGGTCAGAAGAAGCAGTGGCAGCCGAGATAAAGCGTTAAGATTGTGTGATTAAGATCAAAGTAGGCAGATAGATGATATATATATATATATATGTATGTATGTATATATGCACGTCAAAGGTAAACAGACAACAGCCAAGCCCCAAGTCCCATATATAGAGATCGAAGGGGTTAGGCGTGCTCGCAAGGCAACAGTGAAGCAGACCTGCAGCTGTTGGTTGTCTTGGTGTTATGGTGTCGGCTTGCTACTGGTTTGCTAGCACAAGGTGTTAACAGGAGTGAGCCACGCCGGCTTTCACGAGTAGCTGTCAATACGCTGAGATGAGAGCTGGCAATGGGAGGGAGGGCGAGTCTGTAGGCTCTGCGGTGAGCGGTAGGAAGCGGCCCTACGACTGGCAAGTTTGTATATCGATATGACGATGGCCAAGTTGTATATGTGTGTAGGTATGATGAGTGTGAGTGTGAGTGTGAGTGTGATGTGGGGATGATGGGTATATAGTCTAGTGTATCTGGGAATGGGAAACGGGCAATAGATAAAACGGAGAGGAGTGAAGGGCAGTAAGTCGAAGCGACGAGAGATGAAAAAGGTCAAGAGTCTGGAGATGGTGCCAGTCCAAGCCAGATGAGAAGCGAATAAAGCAAAAGAGATAAAGGAAAAGGATGGACGTTGTGGGAAGAGAAGAAGAAGAAGCAGGACAGAGAGAGCGACGAGGGGCAGCGCAAGAAACAGCAGATGCGGTAACAGAAATAGTTCTATCAAGGTCGTTAAATAGTACAGGTTGTGTTGCCTGCGAAAGTTGATACTCCGTCGTGCATTGGATACGCCCGAAAAGAAAAAAAGAAAAAAAAAAAAAAAAAAAAAAAGAAAAAAATTGAGAACAGCAATTATGAAAAAGCAGGGAAAAAAAAAAACGCACGACTACAGAATAGAAGGTGCTTTGGTAACGAAAAATATAGTATCCAAAACTTGATTACTACATACTATAAAATAGTAAATATATTAAAAGGATGGCTACGGCAGATCACTGACGGCACAACGGGGGGGGGGGGTATGCTTGAGTGTACTTATCATTGCAGTCTTCTTTTTTTTTAGTGAGGCCTTGCTGTTATGATAGCTAGCCCTTCCTAGTCAACTGTCCGTTTTGGTCCAGTGGCTTCCTCCAGATTCTTCCCAGGTGTTCTGTCTCTGAGAAACGGTATCAAGGCAACCTCGGTTCAGTAGTAAAAGTGGTGTCTGTCTGTCCGAAGAAAGAGGGAGAGAAGAGAAGAGAGAATCAGGGCTGTAAAAGGCTGTTGAAGCTCAGAGATAAATGGCCAACATCAAAGAATAAGAATCTAGACAAGGCCGAGTAAAGATAAAATATTCCAAGTTTATCGCAATGGAGAAAGGGCGGATGTAGGAAAATAGGGGAAGAGGTTTTTTTTTTTTTTTTAGCTTTTTCGACCTAGCTGCTAGCAATAAGGTGTTGGTTGTCCCTGTTTTCACACTTGCCAACTAGTGCTGTCGAGACCCGCCTTTAGTGTGTTCACAGGCACCACGAGCGCCTGGAAAAGCGGTACAGGCGGCCCTAAATACTGGCAAATGGATACTAACCGACAAGAGGCTTTCCGCTTGTTTGAGCTTTTGCTCATCTTCCTGTCGATCCAACCAAAGCCGGCAGAAGCAAGAGAATTTCCAGGTACCACCTATATAGTAGCAGTAGTGGCTGCAAGCATCAGACTGCAGCCAAAAGTCCGGAAGAAGACAGCTATTGTATCCAAACACCTTGGGGCCTGTAGCTATATACTAGTAGTGGTAGTAATTGTACTACTATTTCGCCTTCTGCCTTTTGCCCGATTGAACCCAAGCTTCGAGCTTCTCTATTAGGTTATAGCCAGCCCCCCCCC